>CM040996.1:8642782-8660079 GCA_022985145.1 Pangasius djambal | reverse complement strand
ATGTTATGTTCATGTTTATGTTCATAAACTTTTTATTTAATAAAATATGTTTTCATAGTTTGTGTTGTCCCTTATTATCAATGCAAAATGGTCACTAACTAAAGAGGATTTATGCTGATATTGCCCAAAAACCCTATTTTGTTCAGGCGTTTCCAAACTTTTGGAGGGCAGTGTATATTGTTCAGTATAGAAACATTTTGGTTGCACTGCTACTTTGTACAAAATGTCCTCTTTCTCTTTTACTACATCCACAATTACTACTGAAGTACACTGCATATATATATAAATCCAGTTGCATAAATGTGCATATGCATACATCATATATAACTCTAAACATCACTTGGTCTTTTTTTTTTTTTTACAATCTTCTTCTGTTTGGGTGAGTCTGTGTCAACTGTAGCCTCAGCTTCCTGTTCTGGGCTGACAAGAGTGGAACCCAATGTGATCTTCTGCTGTTGTAGCCTATCTGCCTCAAGGTTCAAAGAGTTGTGCATTCTGAGATACTTTTCTGTTCACCACGGTGGTGGAGTAGTTATTTGAGTTACTGTAGCCTTCCTGTCAGCTCAAACAATTCATTCTCCTCATCAACATTAGTGTTTCACTGGATTTTTTGCAACATTCTGTATAAACTATAAAGACTGTTGTATGTAAAAAAAAAAAAAAGACACCAGCAGTGTCTGAAATACTCAAACCAGCCTGTTTCAGCATATATATGGAGGGAAATTCTTTCTCTACCTCACTCCTCCCTACTTCCTTTACCATTGTGTGGCTGCACAACTTTCACACATTGCTGCCCAGCAAAAGCTGTTGACCTTTTCTCCATGGCAGGCCCACCCCTTCCCTAGTCACATCTCATATTGTGATGTGTGTGTGAGGGCTCTGTAGCCTCAGGCCTGCCAGCCCATGCACAGCACTGTCCACTAATAGCATCCTGTAATTGAAGAAGCAGCTCTCAGACATAATGCAAGCAAACAGCTTTGTAAAAGGACGTTGTTGTGCTTGTAGAGGGGTGCAGGTGCCTCACCGTGACCCCAGCAGTATCAGGTCAACCCCTCCCTCATGTCATTTTGTCATGTTTGGGTTCCTGTTTTGGGTTTGCTTTCAGGCAGCACCGCTTCCTCTGTTGGCACACAGTGGAGCCGGAGCCGGGGGTCATGGGCTGCTAGTCAGCAGGTGAGAATTAGCGAACAAATTCTATGGCTAATTGACTCATGAGCTTAATGAACTTCTTTCTCATCTTACTGTATTTACTGTTGATATTTAATGCATGTGGGTGTCAGTAGAAGAGAGTGATGTACAATGATGAGACTGCACAAACATTGTCAGACTCATAATTTCATAACTATGTCTGTAGGCTAATACATAGAGATGCGATGTAACAAGTTGTAAAAGCAACGGTTTATGTTGTTATTAACTGTGCAGCAAGTGCAAGATTGAGGCCACAGATCACAGTAGAGGTCTTGCATATCACTCACTTAATAATATATGAGAGAGAGAGACAGAGAGAGAGTGAGAAGGAGAGAAAGAAAAACCAACACAGTCTGCTCATCATTAGGCCTCAATTTTGCAGTCTGCCTCTCATGACAGCCCCCAACACACCCACCAATCCGTTGTTTTGCAAAGCACCTTCGGTGTTCCCTAAATTCTGCCTGTGGAAACACATTAAGGAGAGACGGGGAGACAAACGCTGTGGCTTTGTTAGAATCTTGATGCAATTTTAGTTGCGAAAACATCTCGGGGGCTATCAGCGGCCATTAGCAAAATCAATGTCACCATGAAGTTTCTGGAGAATTATGGCGAAGATTAGAGTTCTGGCGCACGGCTGCTCCGTCACTGTCAGACACTCGGTGACAAAACAGTTTGCATTACCTGCTAAAACGCGGCAGGCATTAGTACCTCCCTCCCAGGTACAGTAATCAAGAAGGCGACAGCAGACAATTAATGAGGTCCATCTGCACCAATGGCTATACATAATTAATGCCCTCATTACACACACGCTATGATTTTAGGCACCACTTCATTTTCTATCTCTCTCAGCTCCATGCAGTTGCTTTACAATGCAGCACACAAAAACTGAAAAGAAGATTAAATAAAGGGTGAGTTGCCTACTTCACATGGACAGATAACCTCCGTCACCGAAAGCTCTACTGCACAGTTTTGATGTCGGAAATTGTTGTAATTTATACTGAATATTAAATAAGCACAAAAATAATATGGCAAACTGCTAAACCTAGTGCCATTTATGTTATAATATTCAGTGCTCAAATGTTAATAGCAGAGTGTAATATCTTAAACAGGAGCAATAATGATCATCACATGGCCTGAAAGAATATAAACCATAATATAAAGTTAATTAAAGAGTAAAAAAATCTGATTATGTTTTATGATCGGCTGCTGAAAATTACAGGTTTGATGATAATAACACCAGGTCATTTGTGGATATATTATTGAATGTGGATCTTGTTTTATTGTTTTAATGCTCATGGGAAACAACTAGCATTAACACTTTACTACTATTAGGTCTTTAAGCATCTTGTTTGTTGTATATCTGTGCAATATAACTACTGAAATAAAATTGCAGGGTATGTCGCCAGGTGGTTAAAAAGTGTAACTTCAATCTTTTCATTTCTCTATGTGGCACTGCAGAAGAAAAGGAGCCCCCAGAGACAGTGTGTGCTTTTTTTTTAGTGTATTAGTATTTGTGGTTATAATACTGCATAACAGTAAAACCACTGAACCGCACTCAAACCAACATGAAATGCTAGAGACAGGGTTCGATTAAAATCTATTTTTATCTTCTGTGCCTAAATGACAAACAGAAATACCATTTTACTAAGGAATGGCTGCATCAGTTTTCTCCATATATGTAAATGTAGCAATGTAATCACACTGACTTATGGTTTAATTATTTCTATTGCAAAAGTACTCAGCTGTATGCATCTGTCATGTAGTGAATCTTCAGCTGTGAGAGCTAATAGCTTTGTTTCTACCTAGAAGCAGCCAGGCCTCAGTTAAAGGTATGTATAATAACATGAAAAGGATGGACTGAATTAAGAATTACAATAATCATTTATGTAAAATTTATATTAATTTGAAAGACCTGAAACCTTTCCTGAAGCGATTATAAAAATGTTAGGTTGTGTAACCTTTCTTTTGAATGAAGTGCTGTGTAGAATTTCATACAATTTTACTTTTTTGTATAGTGTAATAAAATGCTAATAAAATAAAATAAAATTATTTACTCCCTAATAACACCCGGCTCAATTCATCAACTAATCAGCACCGACTGTGTTAAATCAGGTGTGTTAGGTGGGACCAAATTAACAAAGCTAAGTTATGTAGTACAGGACTCCTGCAGCAATGCAATTTGACTCCGTTACTTCATTCTTTAACAAGTCATCATTTAACGGGTCAGTACATCGGCGTTCTTTAACAGCGTCAGCAATCTGCTAAAGAATGTTGCTTACCATTTATCAAATCACTTTAATTCATAATTATTCATTGTAACATAATTTACCCCATGTGTGTATTGTGTGGACTATTTTCTACAATTTCTTTTCAGTACTTAGTTTAGTCAATCGTATATGGACTCTAAAATTATTGGTAACATTTACAAAATTGTATATATAAAATGAACACATGCAATTAATGATACTTTGAGCTTAAAAGGACCACTTTATATTTTTATTTTAACACTTTTTTTTAATAAAGCAAAAGTTCTATTAAATACTGCATTTCATTTAGTAGTGTACAATTAATATTTTGTAGCACAGCACTGGGCCTCCTTTAATGTCTAACAACTTTGAAAGCACCTATAGATGAATCTTGGACTACTTGATCTTACAGAACATTTTAAATTTAGTTATTATGTTTAGGTTTGTGCATGTGCATGCCCTCATCAATTTAGACTACAGGTTTAATGACCATTGCAAACCAGTGATTCTGTGCTCCTATAACCATTCTGTGTTGATCTGGATAAATGTTTGCTCAGTATCTTGTTGAAAGTCTAAGTTCCTGACACAGGCTTACACCCAGTTCTGGGCTAAATATCTTGGGTTTAATAGCCAAAAATTTAGATTTTGGTGTCATCTGGTTACAATTCGTGGTCTAGTTCTAATGACACTTGGTGAAGTTCTGCTGCATTTTGTGAGATGATCTCAGGAAGAACATAAAACCGTTCCAACAGCTTGTTGTTAAGGAAGGTGATGTCTAATAGTTTTTTGCTTGTTTGTTTGTTTGTTGGTTTGTTTCTTTTAACTTGACAACCACAAGAATCAGATCAACTGTACAATTAGTTTAACAACTATATGTGGGGTTTTTTGTTAAAGGCTTTCCACGTAATGAATGACAAAAAGTGATAAAGTGGATAGACGGATGGTAAAGTATTCTTTAGAATGTACATGTTTGACAGTAAATACTGATATTAAAATGTACTTCTAGATGAAAATAAGTAGAAAGTAAGGTTGATATTTCTCAACTTTATCTATAACAACAATTGCAAAAAGTCTTCAGAAAAGTGTACATGTAGGGCTAAAGCCTGCTGAAATATTCACCTTAAAATGCAGTGAACTTTTGAAAACATCCTATAGCTCTGTTTCTATACTTGTAACTCTACTATTTGTTCAGATTTTCCATCTTCTTGACTTTGCTAATGAAAACCTCATGGCCTCTTGTTATTAAAATTGTGCCTCTCCTATATTAATTGGGTTCATAATAAGAAACATGCTGGATTCACTATTTAATTGCTATGGCACATTTGGAATACAGTTTTGGAAATGTATTTTTAATGAAAACCACTGCATCCTGACCTAATCATATCAACCTTCTCCTATCTAATTAAAGATGCAAAAATCATTAGAGTTGCAAAATATTAGTTTCAGATTTGTCTCAATGCTCCCTACCCTATCTGCATACGTTTCTTTGATATGGTGATGATAAATAGTTAATGAGATATAAATGACAAAAATTTGCATGTAGGCAAATTAGTTTAATAAGGATATGTATTTGGAGAGTTGGGAAAGTCACCCTTTTTTGCAGGGAGAACTTGCTATAATAATTATGAAATAATGGCCCAGGCCGTCTTATTTAAATGAAAAATTGCCTGGCTGGATAATGTTAAAAATGGTGAAATGCAATAACCCTAAATTTTCATCATGCTGGCAAAGGGGTTTAATGTGTTATCATTTTATCAGTTCAATAAGGGGGAATTAGGGGCAATATTAGGAAAGCCGTGATTGCTGTAATTCTGGAACAGAACTGTACAGCGACTAAAGGTTGGGAAGAGGAGAGGAGATGGTGAGAAGTCATTGCCTAAATGAGAATATTTGCAAATGCATTCCAATGTTCTCCAGACACACAAAACTAGTGAGGTCTTACCCTGCATGCCACCTACCAAGCCCTGAAGGTCAGAGAGTAAAAAGATGGAAGAAATCAAGAAAGTAAAAGCAAAACAAAGACGTTGAACTGACAGCAAAGAATGTCTATTATTGTGTGCTCTGTAAAAAAAAATGGCTGTGAATTTTACAGCAATTTACTCAAGGACCCAACCTTAACCTACAGCTCAACTGTATCCTGCATCAATTGTATGTCTTTGTTTTTTAAAAGCATCAGCCAAATGAGTAAATGTACTGGATTATGTGTTATTTTACATTATGTAAGCTATTACAGTACTTTACTGGCAACCCCCAGTAACTTCTTAACTGTGTGTGTGTGTGTGTGTGTGTGTGTGTGAGAGAGAGAGACATTGCATGCACTGATAATGGGTCTTAATGCAGGCTTTTGTTGAAAGAGTCTTTCTTCTGTAATATATATATATATATATATATATATATATATATATATATATATATATAGTAAAATGTAGGAAACTGGATCCCATGGTCTAATCAAACAATTGCTAGCTGAGATCCAGTTTGGGTAATTATCTCCAATTAATTAACATGAAACTAAAGACCTTTGAGATGAATTTGTAGCTTTCTGAAATGTAACTAAAGAACTCTATTCATTTAGAATACTGTATCTTCGAACTCCATGCATGAATTATCAATCATCTCCAATTTTTTTATTGTAATTTTCAATTATCGTTCCTGTTCGTGAGCTGTCCTTTGCGTTGCAGCAACCTAGCTGCAAAACCATTAGAGCATGTTAATATGCCATTAAGCTTTTGCTTTAAATACCCAGAATCAGAAGTGTGTTTAAAATCATTTACAAGAAAAAGTACATTTTTAAAAATGGCTTTGCTTTTTCACATAGACTAGCAGGCATGACATGAGCTATCAGACAGCAGTTGGGCAATTTAGCAGAGACAATCTAATGGATTAATATTAAGCCTTTTTTTTAAATCACGCATTAATACAGCTAAGCTTTTGGGCTTGAGAAAAGCTCTGAGACATTTAGCAGTCTTTTTGATGGTTAAAATGGTGGTTAAAACTTACTAGACCAATAAATTAAAACAATATATCTGCACAAACCTTCCTTCTCTCCCCACTGAAACCTCTCCATTGCTCCGCCTTCTTTACAATGTAGCTAAGCTCCTGATTGGACAGCTCAAAATCATCTGGGATAAAAAATGCTCTCTCTGGACTGTGGAGACGAAAGTACACATCCAGCATTCTGCCATCATTATGGAACCTGGAAAAAGAAGAAAGACCACACAAGTGTGTTAATCAAATACCACCATTTAACTGTAAGTTGTGCTCATCAAGTTAGTAGTTTTTTTTTTTTTATTAAAAGATTAGTCAAACACAGATCAGGTTTCTTTAGCTCAAGCACTGATTACTGTAAATATATTTTTTTTAAAATAACCTACAATATCTTTAGAACCAATCATTGGACCTATTGGATATGACAGTGATACAAGTCACATTAGAGTCATGACTAAATCATGACATACAGTATAATATTTAAACGTTATTCTTTACTGAAAACTCACAGTTCGTGTTCAAGTCTCCCATTGTTTACCACTACGTAAGCCAAATCTATAATTTATACAGTCACATTACACAAAAATAATCTGTTTCCTGCTGCGCATGGTAGGATGGTGAGGCAGGATGGGTGTTCAACACATTGGCCTCTATGCATTGTGTCCATACCACATGCTCTGTTTGAGCAGTTTTGCTGCCAGGCACAACTTACACATATCAGAAAATGAGTTCAGGACAAAGATAGCCATAAGTCACATTATGCAAGTCCAAGATGGGTCTCAACAATTTTAGTCATGAGCTTTAGTTAAGACTCAAGTTCTGAGCTGTAGGCATTTTATAGCATACAAGTAAAAGGTTTCAGCCTGATTCCTATATTATTTAAGAAATTATAAAAATAAAGAAAAGAAAAGATGCAAGATTCACAATTTCATTTGCTAGTTATCCGGCTAGTAATTATCAGCATTATATATATATATATATATATATATATATATATATATATATATATATATATATATATATATATATAGATAGATAGATAGATAGATAGATAGATAGATATAGTCTTATAATAAAGCATTTTTTTGGCTTTTTTTCTTGCATATAGTAGCACTTTCATTATGTCCATCAAAGAGCCTATAACTGATGCAAGCTGGACAAAAAAATTGCATTGCAATATATTGTGGCACATGACTGCTCACATTGCAGGACAGCTAAGCAGAACTTGTGATGTCAGAAATGTATCAAGTGACTCAATAGCTCAGTTGACGTGTAAATTGGAACTTTACCCCACCTCAAAATGGGCGTGAAATGACAGGCAATGAAGTTCGATTATAAATGAATCGACTAAACAAAATATGGTTTACAAATGAACTCAAGTTGCACTGTACACACCCAGTCTTAGGGAATGATTCTTGGCATGAGTTCTGATACTTTCTGAATCTCATTGAGCTGTGTTGTCTCACTGGATAAACAGAAAAAAATAACTTGTCTGTTAAGGTGTGTCTAATATCTTCATGCTTTCATATAGTAAATCCTAGCTTTAGCTCAGCCTCAAAGATCTGTTTGCAGGGATAAGACGGATGCTTTGTCTGACGAGGAGAGCTTGAGTAAAACGGGGAAGGATGGAACGGCTATTGATTGGAGTCTTGAGGTGGCAGTGCATCAGTCATCTTCTCTTCTAACAACTTGGCTTCTGTTCAAAACTCTCTGATCTTCGACCCCAACAAAGGGATTTGGTTCAGTTAAAGGGTAATCGGGACTCAAATAAACCTCACATGACAAAAAAGACTAACTCATGCAAGAGAAGAGCTGACTGTCTCAATGGGAGAAAGCAGAGAGTGATGTCTGTTGGCTATCATATGTAAAACATGACCTCAACACATCTGAATAACTCACATGCACTGAAACAAAGCTAGATTCAGTTCACTGACATGACCAAGCTTTCATGGCATGGAGTGAATATCAGACTGTTCAGATGTTTCAGACTGATATCTTTAGCAATGATTCACAGAAAAGGCAACAATCAATGTCATTACCATATCAAAATAAATGTAAGTAAATGAACTGAACTATTATATTGGCTCAAACTAGATTAGATGCAAGACCTATTCAACATACTCATTATTTCAATATTATTTCATAATATCAATAACTGGGATATCCTGGTTTATTCACATACAGCATAGAGGGATAGATGGTGTTTTTATAAAGGTCAATTTTTCCCCATATTTGCCAACCCTCCTGATTCACCTGATCCTGATTTTAATTATTTTCCACCCATGTTCTCTAGTGCTCTGTTTTTAGGATGAGTTTGTCAAGTGTGATCTTTTTTGCACATCTAACATCTAGCAGAAAGACCCCAGATAACATAGTATGGCCACAAATCATACAGTAAAATAAATACAAGTGCATTCAGTGTGGGGGAGGCCAACCCACTCCACTCCAACACAGAATAAAGCTTTTTAATATATCTACTCCTTACATTGAAGCCATTTCAATGTGCAGAATTTAGTTGCCATCAGGATCCCACATCGCACTGAATTTAATAATGTACTTTATAGAATATATTCTGTTTTTCCTTTTTGCAGGGTGTGATGCAGGGCCTGCATAAATGTAATTAAAAAACAGCTATTCTATCTATACATGTTGCCTCAGGAGGTATTACAGAAATAGGTCATCTGGTGTGTCAGTGTCTCTCTTCAGGCAGCCCACAGGAACATCTTAAACCACAAAGCATGATGGGTCCTGATCAGACTTACGTTTAGAGCCTATGCTTTTGCCCCAGCTTTAGGACAGACATGATAGACAGACATGATACTAACCCATACAATTAACTGCATTGACAGAGCACACCAAGTTAGGATAGTGCAGTTTTATGACATAGACTGGAAAATGAAGCCACTTTCTAAAGCATTCCCCAACTATATCTAATTTAGACTACTGCATATAGTCAAATATTTATAAGCAACCATAAACACAAAAGAAAAATTACTGTGTGACTAGCAACCACATTACAGACACAACTGTGGTCAGGCAACCCAACAACTCCAATATCCCTCAGGCACCCTCATACCAACTAACCCCAGAGAGCAGGATTTTATTTCATCAGCTCCATTTATTTTTTTTTAAGTTGGTCCTTTGCTCATCAGTAATCACTTGAGACTATTAAATCAAAGTGCATGATATCAACGGCAGGTTGCCAGATGAAGACACCAGGAGAAAAAGTCTCAGTAAAGCCTACAGTATTTATGATGCTTATATGGACAGGATGCCAGTGTTTCATATTATGGGCAGAATAACCCTGAAGGGTCCCATGGCCAAAAATAACTTAAATCTCAGATTGTGGAAGTCTTGACACTGGCCTGGTACCATCCACCAGAAAGGTTAGACAAAAAAAGAGACTGTCCAAGGAAACACATTAGCCTAGAGGGGCATCTGGACAGGGATCCTGCTCCCGTAGTCTAACCACTCCCATCCACTCCTGCAGAAAGTCTGACCAATCCCGCCAGCAGAAAAGCTGACCAATTCCGTCTGATCTCACAGAAAGTCTGACCAAGCCTTCTTACAGAAAGACTGATAATTCCCCTCTGCTCCCGCAGAAAGTCTGACCAATCCTGTCCACTCCCACCGAAACTCTGACCGAACCTGACCACTGCTACAGAAAGTCTGACCTATCCTGCCCACTCGCACGGTAATGCTGCATTCAACTTGTGGTAATTAACAGGTCAGAATGATGCCATTTGCAAACTTGGTGCATTCAACCCATACATATACAGCAACTCATTTAAAGGTAAGAAGTGCAACTTCGTTTACTTCTCATGCTGTGCCTTTGTTGATTTGACGTCATGCCATAAAAGTGAGGAGGAACTCGTAGTTGAGAAGACTACCCCAAGTAGGAATTTCAAGTCGAGGGGGCTTTTTCTTTGGATTTTCCTAGTTAGAGGCTGGGAAGTTTACCGGACAAGAATTTTGGGCTATACAAGAATGACCCAATCAAGTAAAATAAACGTTTAATTAACATTTTTTGCATATAGTCAACAAGTAAATACAAATAAATAAAATAGTCAACAGGCCTATGAATGCAACAAACAGCTGAGCACAAGAAAATTTGCACTAATGAAAAATATTACTTTACGACACAGCTGCTAATAACATTTAATTTATCTTTGTTTTTGTTTTTGTTTTAACTAGATTGAAAGAAGCACCCAAAAATTACCTTGCAATTTATATTCTTAAATGTACAACATTTCTGCTTCTTTGCAGCTGGACTAGGATCATGTCTCCGTGACCTCAACATGTTCCTCACTGTCTCAATTACGCTGATCAGAATCACTTGCTTTTAAAACTTTGCTTTTAGCAAAAGAGTTGTCTGTATTGCCATTGTCTGTTCAACCACGCAATTGTACAGCAAGTAACTGCCGGTACTGCTAAGTATCAGCCACCTTGAGTTCTGCAAGAAAGAGGACATTTGAACTTTGGAACTGAGTAAAGTTTGTCCTTTAAGTGAATACTTATCATGCTGGAAGCCATTAGAAGATGTGTAAATTGTGGCCATAAAAGGATGCACACGTTCAGCAACAACGGTCAAATAGTCTGTGGCATTCAAGTGATGATTGATTGGTACTAATGGGCCCAAGGTGTGCCAAGAAATCATTCCCCATACCACCTACACCACCTACACCAGCCTGGACTGTTGACACAACGCAGGCTCTTCAACAGGAACTTCATGCTGTTTGTGCCAAATTCTGACCCTACCATCTGTGTGCCTCAGCAGAAATTGAGATGAATCAGACCAGGCTATGTTTTTCCAGCCTTCAACTATCCAGTTTTGGTGAGCCTACCTCAAGGTTCTTCATGTTGAACATGCTGAGATGCTTTTCTGCTCATCACAATTGTATAGAGTGGTTATCTGAGTTACTGTAGCCTTTCTGTCATGCTCAAACCAGTCTGGCCATTCTCCCTGTACCTCTCTCATCAACAAGGCATTTTCACTGGATGTTTTTTTCTTTATTGCACCATTCTGGTAAACTATAGAGACTGTTGTGTGTGAAAATCCCAGGACATCAGCAGTTATAGAAATACTCAAACCAGTCCGTCTGGCACAAACAATCATGCCACAGTCAAAATCATGGTTGATGTGAACATTACCAGAAGCTGCTGGCCCGTATGTGCATGATTTTATGCATTGTACTGCTGCCTCATGATTGGCTGATTAGATAATTACATGAATGTATAGGTGTACAGGTATATTTACACTGTATTCACAGATGCAGTGTGAACAGGTGATCAGTTGTTTATTTACATCATTGACATAACAGTCTTATGGACCTGTTAGAGAAGAGGAAACACAAACCATGTAGGACTATATGGTTCAGACTCACCTGAGGAAGTACATATAGAGCATGGTGAAGGACAGAATGAAGAGGACGGTATACAGGAAAAGGGTGATGAGAATTCCTGCTGTGCCTGACTGCTCCAAACGATGGAAGTGCCAGTAAAGCTTAGCAGCGTCGGCCACTGGCTTTTCTGCACTGTAAGACAGACGCTGGAAAAAGTGGTGCACACAAAAATGCACCCACACCCACAGACACACACACACACACACACACACACATATATATATAATATGACAGAAAGTGTAATGCTTCCACATCACTTCTGTTTTAACACAAGTCAAAAACATTGTGGAGTGTAGGATATTTTTATACATATTTCTAAAGGCAGGGAACTCATGGCAAACAGAATAAGTAAAGTGAGACAGCAGTTGGTATGTGTGCTCGACTGCTGCTGCACCACTTTCAGCAAATTTAAAAAGCTACATTAATTAGGTAAGCATTGTATTGTAACAGTGCAAAAGTAGTGCGATTAGCACTTCGGTTTAAAATAAGGTTTACCGTCCTCACATTTAACTACTTTCACACTGATGGCACGGTGGCAGAGACATAAAAATTTACCGGAGGCCTGCCTTTTATAGGTGTATGTCCATAGTAACTGCTGAGGAATTGTGCCAATCTAGTCCAGATACTCTGCTAATTCCTGATCCTTTCAACACTTTTGCAGTTAAAAAAAAACCCTGCTAGTTACAACTATAAACCATCATCACATGTAAATTACTACTGTTATTAACCATGTATACAAAATGATCTTTTTTACTCTTGCTTTTGATTGTAAATGCACAAGAAAAGCTATAGATAGAAGTGAAAAGCTAAGAATGAAATAATTATATTAACGAATTAATGATAATTAATAAGTTCTGTCTATAATAAAATCTACTTCCTGACCATCTCCAGATGATTCAGATTTCTCTTCATTTTTCTATTTCTTCAGTCACCTTCCCAAAAGGATAATTACAAACAGTAACCTTTATTTTACATGCTAGCCTCAACATTGATAAAAGTAAATGCCTTCATCTGTGAAGGATCAAACTGCCCCAAAATGCAAAGTGAGCCAAAGAGCAGCTATAAGTGCAACAGGAGCAGGTCTTCCGCAGCAGCTACTATCAGAATTGTATGTAGTTTGCTTCCCACTGTGGTAAATGGACTGCATTTCTGATAGGAACCCAGAATCTGCTACAGATTAGGATAAAGAGCTTGCTGAACATGTTGATATGGTAGCTTCCATTTTTACTGTGGTCAGGGTAAAAAAATGTGTTAACATTGTGACAACTTTAGTGATGGCAAATCTGCAAAATATTTCGTAGCTGGGCATCATTTTGTAGAGTGATAAAGTGCTTCTTCTGATGAAGAAAACACTTAGGAACCCTTGGTCACGAATTCATTACCTGGACACGGGAATTTTTTAGGTGTATACCAGAAGCTTTGTGGGTATATTTCAGTACTGCATCTTGGAAGCCTTTTGACGTTTCGTTCAGGGTAATAAATGATGATGATTATAATAAACAAGTGGAAATGGTATAAAGTAATTAATAAAAGTACAGTTCTTTAGCTCTCTTCATGCTGACAATAACAAATGTATTTCAGTTGATCACAGCAGTTTCTGTGGGTTTGCACACACAGACACAGTCGTGGGGGTTAATTATGTAAGCCACACTGAAAATATGAGAGATTAGGAAAATATGCCTGCAACAATTTTGCTGTACAGCAAATGAAGGATATAATTGCAAATAACACTGTTCTATAACTCCTGTATAATCAAACAGCTTCACAGAAGCTTAGAACTTATTGAATAATTATAAACTTCTAATCAAACTACATCTCTCAGTGACAGACCCACACTTTAACCCTCAAACTAGTTTCACTTTGTATTTCTAAAGTCACTTTGCTACAATAATTTGGAAACATCTATTTACAGTGCCGAAGTGCTCGTATGATTTTATGTGACTTACCCCAAGGACAGCGTCCACAGTGAAGACCGCTAGAGGGTCAAGCACTGTCCACACTCCCAGAGCCATGATCAGCTTTGACAGGAAGGAAGGAGTTGAGCCAAACACTAGCTGACAGAGCCATCTGATCAGAAGCAGCAGAAACATAGCTGCATTCAAGGTCAAGGGCCCCAACAACACCAGCAGCAGCTCCTCCAGGGTGCACACGAGAGAGCTCTGATATACCAAATCCACCGTGTGGGCATGGAAGCAAAACCTAGACAGGAGGAGTGAGAAACAGACAGGGGGAGAAAGGGGGAAAGAGGGAGATTCTTATATTAATGTGGGCTTTGATACACTAGATAGAGAGAAATTAAAGATAGAGGCTGCTACATAAAGTGATTTCTGTTAAACATATGCTTTTACATGTTGCCTTCCAATCATAGTTTTTGTAAAACACATTTATACTGCGAATACAGAAATAAGCTGCAAATTAGAATGGAGAAAACTGTGAAAACATGATGGTGAGGGATGCAGGATCAGTTCAATGTCCACTTTTGATGGCTAGTGGATTGCACTGTTCCACTTAGTAGGAGGCCTCATAGCTCTCCTAATTTAGCATTTGCAGTATGGTGGTTTCTGTGTCTGTTCATTAATTTCCTTTAGCATGTGTGAGCGAGACAGCACCACCCCCCATTACACCTGCATCGGCCCATTGGAGTTCCTCTCGCTGACCAAACAGGGGCATCGAAGCATAATCGAGTCTCACTGGGAGATTTATCGAAAATACAGACAGACAGATGACAAATTAAAGGAAAAAAAACATAACATGTCTTAGTAAGGTGTTGAGCCACCAAGAGCCATCAGAACAGCTTCAGTGTGCTTTGGCACAGATACTACAAATCTCTAAAACTGTACTAGATGGAAGTCGTTCTTCCAAATTGTAATACTAAAGTATTTCACTGATGATGGTAGTGGGGTCTAACACACTTGTCTAAGCTGCGAAGGCCATAGCATATGACTTACATCATTTTCATCAAACCATTCATTGACGCCTGTGGATGGGGTGTATCACCGAGGAAGAGACCACTCCCATAAAGATAGAAATGTTTCATCATAGGATGCAGTGAGGGGATAAAGTAGCCCCAAACATTTAAAGCAAAATATCTGCTACAACAATAGAGCCACCATGTTTTCCTTTAATTTGTCACCTGTCCGCATATCCCCACTAAGTTGCTCAAATCATTACACAAATACTATCCTGGATATAAAGCAGTAATACCATTCCTACATATACATACATTACCTTTTGATTATTATACTTTTTGGAAGATTTTAATTAATTGTATAAAGCAGCACAGCTCTGACAGCAGTGCTGGCTGTAATTCATATCAGAGGTTTATATTAAAGCACTGATACTAATACATTATTTTTTCTATCTTTTTCAGTTTTTCGCATCTGTTTTCACTTTTGTAGTGCATTAACACTACAGTCTCTAGTGTCAGCAGTATGTAATAGTCACATGTAAAGTTGTAACTTTAAGTAACTTTTGAGGATCTGCAATTTCTTGGTAACATGACAAGCTGCTTTTTTGTCTTATTAGTTTCAGCAGAGGGAAAAAAGAGAGGCTGGTGAGGGAACAAATGTTTACAGCTGCTGTAATGTAAATAAACTTGTAAGTTCTAAAAAGTCATCCGAGTGATGAGGATTATGGGTATGACAAACATAGACTCACAGACAATACCAAAAAGTGAAAGGAGAAGGAAGGACTCCTAAAAGAATCATGAAAAAGGAAATTAGAATAAAAGTCTATGTTTATATCACATTCAAGAAATACAGTACAGTATACAGTATATGACAGTAGTAGAAGAGTAGAAGAGGGGAAGGAGGATGTGTGATCTATGTAAAGGAAGAGGCAACCAACAGCTCCTGTGTGTTTGTGTGTGTGTGTGTGTGTGTGTGTCATCAGTTTGATCACCGACTGCCACTGTGATCACTCCAGTCCGGTGGAGAAGCATTGAGAGGCTAAAAACAGATGTACATGAGGAACTTGTCATCCGCCACTGACCCCTCACTGTTACTTGCAGTTTATCCTCATCTCTATTTTAATTTCCTCCCTCTGTCCTTCCACTCGTCTTTCACAATTCTCTATTCTAACAAATTTACCAAGGTCTAACAGCCTATGATTTAATGTCTGTGTTGATTTGGTTGTAATAAGAATTGGTGTGTAAGAAAATTCACTGCACCTCTCCATGACAATAAATTAAATCAACACCACATGCACAGCACAACCTTAGCATCTGACTTCAGTTTTTTTTTTTTTTTTTTTTGCTTTTTTTATGACAAATGCCTGTTGACACAATAATGCATTATAAATTCTTTCCACATAGTGCATCTCAAATCATTGAACTTCCCACATGTGGAGTCATTAAAAGCTAAGAGTGGATTTGGAAAAAGCTAAGAGTGGATTTGCATTCACCACGGAAAATTCAGGAAGTTTGCAAATAATTACATAAAAATGAATATGTATTGATCCAGTACATTGTATATGCATAAAACATAGCATTATGTATTCCAGGTTCTATGGTTTAGAATATAAAAAAATGTATACAAAATGCTAGAAATGCTGTCTCTCATTTATTTCTTTACTTTTATTTTTATTTTTTGCCTTATTGTCATGACTGCTGTCTCACACACTCACTCATTATACAGTTAGGTCCGGAAGTATTTGGACAATGACAGAGTTTTTGTGATTTTGCCTTTATACACCACCACAATGGATTTGAAATAAAACAATCAAGATGTGATCAAAGTGTAGACTTTCAGCTTTATTTTAAGAGGTTCCACAAAAATATGGCATTTACCATTTAGGAATTACAGCCATTTTCAGCAATGTACCTCCATTTTCAGGGGCTCATAGGTATTTGGACAAAGTGACATAATTGTAAATATGACCATAATGTTAATACTTGGATGAAAATCCTTTGCAGTCAATGACTGTCTGAAGTCTGGAGCCCATGCTCTCAGAACTCAAATTCTGAGTTTCCTCCCTGGAGATGCTTTGCCAGGCCTTCACTGCAGCCACCTTCAGTTGCTGCTTGTTTGTGGGTCTTTCTGCCTTCACTCTTGTCTTCAGTAAGTGAAAAGCAGCTCTACTGGGTTGAGATCAGGCGACTGACTTGGCCATTGAAGAATATTCCAATTCTTTGTCTTCAAAAAGTCTTGAGTTGCTTTCGCAGTATGTTTAGGGTCATTATCCACCTGCACTGTGAAGTGGTGTCCTATCAGTTCTGTAGCATTTGGCTGAATGTGAGCAGAGAGTATAGCCCTATATACCTCAGAATTCATCTTGCTACTTCTGTCAGCAGTCACATCATCAATAAACATCAGTGAGCCCGTTCCATTGGCAGCCATACATGCCCATGCCATAACACTGCCTCCACCATGTTTGACACATGATGTGGTATACTTTGGATCATGAGCTGTTCCTTTCTTTCGCCATACTTTTCTCTTCCCATCATTCTGGTACAATTTAATCTTGGTTTCATCAT
>CM040996.1:8527261-8642682 GCA_022985145.1 Pangasius djambal | reverse complement strand
TGATTTGGCCACACCTAAGGTTTTTGCTATCTCTCTTATAGATTTATGTTGTTTTTCAGCCTAATGATGGCCTCCTTCACTTGCATTGAGATCTCCTTGGACTTCATATTGGTAGCTCCAGTCGAACAGCTGCCAAATGCCAACTCAATACCTGATATCAACTCCAGACCTTTTATCTGCTTCATTTGTCTTGAAGTAATGAGGGAATGAACCGCACCTGGTCAAGTAACTTCTTGTCAGTCAATTGTCCAAACACCTTTGAGCCCCTGTGTATAAAGGCAAAATCACAAAAACTCTGTCATTGTCCAAATACTTCTGGACCTAACTGTATGTCCATCTCACCTGTTGACAGGTACATTTCGAGCATGGAGGTAGAGCCACTGGCTACAGTAGTGCAGGTAAAGGCGGGGAAACCAAGTGAGAAAGATGAAGGTGACAAGGAGTGTGAGTTGGCTGAAAGTGGGCCGAGGGCTCCCAGATAGACCAAGCTCTGCAGGAAGCATACGCCAAACCATACACAACCGCTCTGCTGGACCACAGCACACAACATTGTAGAGTGGAGCAGCTCGCTGAGATCTGGGGGAAACACACACAGACACACAACCATACACACATATATATGCACTATATGTATACACACACTATATACACAAACACAGTGCAAGTACAGGCTAAAATTCACACAGCAGCCTCAGAATCATGGCCTGTCTATCAACTAGTGTTGATACATGGCTTAGGTGTGACTAAGGATCATGTTGAAAGAAACACCAGAAGTGCACACACACGCACACACACACATACAATATACTAAAATCTAGACTCATATTCACATTTCAACACATGACAACTTTTAATCACTTACATACACAGAATTGCCAGATTATTAAGTACACTTACAGACTGCTCCATAAGTCTTGACACCCTTCAAGAGAACGGGCTAAAATGATTGCATAAAACATTATATAGATTCGAATTTCCACTAAATTAAGTGAAGAATCTTTTTACATTTTCATCAACAAATCATTTTAATTTTAATATTCTGCAAGAGTGTTAAAGAGTGTTAAGCGTGATACTGTTCTGATACTGATCTATCTGCAGCATTAGATACCAGGAAACATTAAATTCGTCTGAATACTCACTACAACTATGGCTATAATTACCTCTCAGAAATGTTCTACAGTGTGGCACAAAATGGTGACCATCGCGCCTCAAGGATCTATGAGTGGCCTTTATCTCACTGTACACCACCTCACAGTGCTCATCTCTGTGCTTCTCCTAGCATTACTATGGCCAACTCTACCCATCTTCCCTTCTGAGGACACCCATTAAATATTGGCACAGACTGTAAGTAAGAATAACATGTGTGAGAATGATTTTATGTTTGAAAGCAACATCATGATCAGTTTCGTTTAAACAGGTTTCTGTGCTTCCAAAGTAAGTTAAAATCAGGCACTAGACAAAAAGCCAGTGTGTCAGAAACAAGCATAAGATGGCTGGCTGTCAACGGGCATCATGCCAGAGCAGCAAATAAAAGATGACTTCCATCACTGCCATAATGAAGATATTGATGATGCATGAACTGAAATATTTCCAGCTGTCTGTGAAAAAAGGTCACTTCAACAGAGAATTTGTTACAGAATGTGAAATCTTTCATCTCTTCTAAACCTGTTGTCATCACTACATATACATTTAATGCGGCAGGACTTTTAAGAGCAAAAAGGTATGAAGTGAGTTTATGTTCAATGTTCACCATATGTAAAACATAACATTTTAAATATTATGTGTAATTATCAAATACTATGCATAGTTTATTATATATGGAAATGATCAACACATTTTTTTTATTTTACTTTGCTTAGCTTGCTTAACAAGTTCAATTCATGGCCACCGTGGAGGATAAATCCCATCATCATAAACAGAGCATTTGGCAACCTTTCCTGGGATTGTCTCACAGAAGCAAGATGGCAGAGTGTTTGTCTATAACATGAGCATAAGAGCTCTTTAAATCTAGAATAAAGAACAGTGAGCAGGAACTAGTTCTGCCAGCTCTGAAAACTGATTTACCCGTTCAAGCCCGTGGGCTGGAATTCTGGGAACTATTTGTGACTTTGGTTACGGTTCTAAATCTGGGCCCACTTAAACACTGGACTTATCCTTTATTTGGTGGATTAAGTTATTTGCTATCACTTTTTTCCCTCCTTGTTTCAGGCTGTAGGCATTTTTTTATGAATGAGCCAAAACCCACTTTTTAGTCTCTCTATCAGCAGATGGATGAAAGGAGCATAAAGAAACAGAAAAACAGACATGGGATAATCGTCATTCTATTTGTGTGACATCACTGAATCAGTACAGAAAGTGAAGCATATTCAGAGGTCAATGTAGGTAAAGATATACACAAAAAAATAATATATCATTGTAATGGTTATCTGTAGCTGTCAATCGGTAAAAGAAACTTGCATGTTTTTACTTCTCTATATGTATCTGACTACTCCAAATTGCCCCTAGTTTTGATGGTGCTCTGTGATGGACTGGTGTCCCAACCGGGGTGTGCTCCCATCACACCCAGTGCTCCTGGACTGGCTACAAATCCACTGTGACCCTGACCAGAATTAAGCAGTTAATGAAGATGAATGAAATCCAATCCATAGGCCAAAAACAGCACGGTACTCTCTGGGATGAAATCTCATATTGAAAGAAATGCATACGCTATTAGTCTATGGAGAAGAACATTTTTAGCTTAAACCGTCAGAGTTCTAACGCATCAAGCTCAGAAATTCAGCTGTAGCTGTGCATAAATTAACATTGTGGCTTTCATGTTTAATGCCAGCAGAGTGCTCTCAGAAAGATTTAAGGGTGAATCTTCAAGGCAACAAGTTCCTCTCAGACTATGTCTACGAAAGGAGAGAGATGTGCTAAATAGACCTATTGATCTATGAACGTTTGTGGATGTGGAGCCGTGCATTTCTTATGATTGATAGAAACTGTAATAATAGCAATATGAGCAAATGTCTTCAGAGCAGAGAACTAATACCAATGTGTGAACTACTTTAGAGTGGCTGTAACATGCCACTTCTGCACGCTCTCTTTGAAGTGAAGAACAAGCACCATATTGATACGATCACTGAAAACAATGTAACTGTTCATTTCCACTTTTACACATACTACACATGTCCAAACACACTCACTCACATGCTCTCTCTCTCTTTCTCACACACACACACTCCCACACACAAACAGCTTGGTTAAGGCAAACCTTATGTTAGTATATTAGTGTGACTTGCTGTTAAAGAAGAAGAAGATCCTTCATGCAGTTCAAAAGCAACTGTTATGCAATTTTACAGTTACTGCATGAAATGTGATTGTATTCTTAGCAAAAACACACACACATGCACACACATATGTACACGCTATCTTCACAGATGATTCCCACTACATACCAACACCTCGATGATTACATCAAAACGTAATATAATGTCATCAGATTTTTTTCTGTTTTAAACCAGAGAAAGGTTTACATCATATCATAATTTTCTTGAACCACACACAAAGACCAGAATGGAAAACAGACGCATACACAGTCTTTTTGCATGACACTACAGGAGGTAGTAACACAATGTAATGTATTTACCACAGTGAATAGAAAAACTGGAGCAACTGTCATTTGCTTATACCCATTTATGGGGCCATGTAGTCAATACTACATCATTCATTCATCTCCAGTAAGCACTTTATCCTGGTCAGGGTTGAGGTGGAGCTGAAGCCTACACCCAGGACACTGAGTGGTAGGCAGGAATACACCCTGAATGGGATGCCAGTCCATCAGGGCACTATGTGCAGTACACACACATTCACACTCATTCAGACCTAGAGCAATTCAGCATAGTCAATCCAACTGGCATGTTTTGGGGGGTGGGAGGAAACCAGAGAACCTGGAGGACACCCACTCGAAGAAAGGTCTCCCTTTGGTCTCCCTTTGGTCTCCCTTTGTTCGAGTGGGTGTCCTCCAGGTTCTTTATCAATATTACACTTCTCTTTCAAACACTATAAAAAGTATGACACGCCAATTGTACAGAAATTGTACCAGGCATGCAATCAGGGAGAGCGGGAAAAAGTCACACTTTCAGGGAGGTCATGTAAAACAGGATGTGATGAAAACTTTTAATATTTTAATATCAAGATTTTAAATTATTCCATCTGTCACACTCTTGAGCATGTAAATAAACTACCAGGCATATAAACTAATCATAGAATATTCCAGTATGTAACTAATTTGCAGTGCACCCTAAGTGTCACAGATAATGACATTAAGGAAGGAGGTGAATCAGCTGATTTGGACAGGATTTGTTTTGGCAGAATGAGGACTTTTTTTTCATGCATTCACTGATTTAAATTTTTGTTTTGTGTTTTTCAAGCTTGCAATATCAGGCCCCTTTACAGGCATTTTCCATAGCACTGGCATAGTAAAGGTGCATGTAAATTTATTTCATTGAGAGAAAGAGAGAGGTGGGATTTGGGGAGCAGTAAAAGCGAGTTATTGCTCTCTGACGTAGCTGTAGGATTGGACTACATCTGATAATTAGAACAGGACTTCAGCCACTGCCCAATTATCGGAATTATTTGCAGCTGAGATACAAGAGATGATGGCAAATACGGTACGCTGACCTAATCTTGAGTATGAAACGTAATTCTCATTTGATTATTAGCTAAGTGCTTCTGAGGTTTTAACCTAAAAGACAAGTGCCGGGGTCTCCATAAAAGCATGAGAATGCCAACATGGGTTTGGATGGGCAGCGAAGTGTGTGTGGCACCCTACTGTGAAAACATGCACACAGATTTCTGCTTATAGTGTTTTTGGCTTCTTAGCTCACACACACTCTTTACAGGCCAGCGGTGAGTGAATGAATGTGATGGTAGTTGATTAAAGCGCAGTACAACATGTGGTCGTTTATGTGCTGTCTGTGTGTCTCTGCAGGGACTATAATGTCGAAACGGCCGGATCCGCCAAGCTTCGTAAACCCAGTGGAAACATCGGCATCTTCATACACCTGGGGTCCATGCTGAGACGTAAAGGACTGGGTTACGAGCAGGTTGCTCTCCAGAACCACTAAATAAATCCTCACTGTGACCTTTAACAGGCTGATGGTGGATGGCTCGCAGCATGGGAGCACTGGGTTTTATCAGTGTCTTTATTAGCAAAAGGAAACAAGTCATCATCTAATATGGGCTTGTATGCTCTATGGAGCAAAACTCAGCAGCACAAACACACAGATATCATGCAGGAAAAAAATTAAAAATAAAAATTTTGCAAACCTTCCTGCAATCTTTTTACAAGTTTTCCAAACATTCAGTAAACAGCATGTCTGGTTGAATTGACATCTAAGTAAGTACTTAGTCTAGTCCATATATGTTAAGTCTTCTTTGTATGGTTGGGTCAGATGGTATAGCAGTGTAATTACCAATACCACGAACACACAACAGTGTGGAGAGACAACAGAAGTCCAAATAAGAGTGAAATTAATACCTTTGCTTTCACACTACACATAATAAACATGACAGAAAGTGGAAAAAGTGCAAAAACACTGGCTGAGGAAGACTGAGAAGGGGCAGGGGTGAAACATACTCTTAAAGTATTTTTGATCATTAGTCAGAAATACAGAAATGGAGAATGGTAAACAAACCCTTGGTAAGTGATATCACAAATATCAACCAAGCATGCAGAACAAAATGACTAATTGAATAAGAAAATAAATAGCTAGCATTTTGTAAACTGGAACTCCAATTCCACTGAAAGATGTCTTGCGTACCTCTGCACGAGTAACCTAACCTGCTTATGGAAAAACAACATTACTGTCAAATTTAAAGAATTGTAAGTTCACAATGGGAAATGAATTATCACTGATTATCAGCATCATCCACAGGAGTCTCTGTCTCAACACCTAATGTAAAACTCACTTGCGGGATTTAAACATGGCATCATCAACTGTCCACTCTTGTGAAAAAAAAAAAAGATGATTAATTCAGTCAGTTCTCTTCTGACTTGTTCTAAATATTTTTATTAGGTCATTTAAACATTTTAAAACTTTGTCCCCTGTCCTATGTACAGAATGTGCCAGTGCTTTTCTCTGTTTTGATAATGACGTGGAGGTGCAAGATCAAAAAAGACATTTTGACAGCTGGTATCTGATTACAAACTGAACTGATGAGGCTTATGTCCATCCAACAACACATCATTTATTGTGTGACACAAGCATACTTAGCAAGGTTTTAAAGCAGATTGACTGCATTCACAGCTGTGCCTGTTAAACTAGCTCTGTTACCCAACATGATCTTTGCAGACATACAATCAAGGCAAGGTTAGAATGTAAACTAAATTACAGTAAATAAATAAATAAATAAATAAATAAATAAATAAAAGCCTTCTATGTCATTTTAGTAATATATATATATATTTTTTAAATAGAGATGTCAAAATTTTAACTCAAATTTAGTGACATCCAGTAGTTTTTTTCCCAAACTGTCACAAAGTTATTCTTTTACGACCAAAAATTCTAATTTCTATAATCCATCCAGTCTAAGAAACCTGAGGTTAATTTGTAGGAACACTATATGGACAAAAGTATGTGGACACACATGTCCACATACTTTTGTCCATATAGTGTAAATCTGGAATGTCATGTTCAACAAGCATATAAGGGTGTGACTGGTCACAACCAGTCACACCCTTATATGCTTGTTGAACATGACATTCCAGATTTAGTCCCTTTTTGCTGTTATAATAACCTCCACTCTTCTGGGAAGGCTTTCCACTAGATTTTGGAGGGTGGCTGTGGGGATTTGCTCATTCAGCCATAAGAGCATTAGCCAGGTCAGGCCCTGGTGTCGAGCGGGGAGGCCTTGGGTGCAGTCAGCATTCCAGTTCATCCCAGAAGTGCTCAGTGGGAATGAGGTCAGGGCTCTGTGCAGGACACTCGAGTTCTTCCACACCAACTTCACACACCAGCCATGTCTTCATGGAGCTTTCTTTGTGTACAGGGACATTATCATGCTGGAACAGGTTTGGGCCCTTTAGTTCCAGTGAAAGGAAATCTTAATGCTACAGCATTCAAAGACATTCTAGACAATTATGTGCTTCCAACTTTGTGGCAACAGTTTGGGGAAGAGCCACGTATGTGTGTGACAGTCGGGTTTCCACATACTTTTGGACATATGGTGTACCTTCAGGGTTTGCCTTTAAACATTCTCTCAACTATTTTTTTTGCCTTCTAAATCACTGACTTTTGGGGAAGCAAGGCTCCATGATATCTGTTTTGGACACAGCTAATGTGAGAGCACAATATAATTCCAGACTCTCAGACATCACAGCTTATAAGAGGTCTGTGAGCCATGAATTATCTGAAGCTCTGAAATATGGCTTTGTATCACTTATAAGTGTGCATGGGCATTAGAAGCATAGCTTAGAAGCCACCAAACTTTGTACTGTTTTTGACAAATCAGTATGTCTGTCTATCCATTTAAGTATCATTGTTGTTGTTTTTCTGGAAAACTAAACTAATGACAACTCAGATTTTTCAGTGATGTCATAACTGGATTCATGGATATTTCAAGCATTAGACTCAATCACCAGTTGTGTGTTATGACCAGTAATCATAATCGTAAGACTGTATGATCAATAATCATATTTTAATCCCACTTATTTATTTACATATTGAATAACCATGACTCAAAGGTGCACTACATACTCATGCTGGAATCACTTTGCACAAATATACTTTATTTTTTCCCTAAGAAAGCAATGAAAACATTTGAAATACTATCTGTTTATAAATGGGGAAATTGTGTTTAAACCCTTTCACTGTTAACAGTTTATCACTAGTGAGGTCTGCTGAGATTAATGTGTCATATTAAAGCAGCTCATGTCTCCTCAAGTGGAGAAAAAAGGTATTTTATTTCCTTTTTGGTGCACGACCATGACCTTATACTCCACTGCACTGAGCACCTGAGTGTCTCAAAACACTTTAACAGAGGGGCTGTGAGAAAATTGTCCAGGCACACACACACACACACACACCATGAGGGCCTGTATGTTTCTCTGTGACCAAAAACTCATCAGATCTGACAATTCTGATTTTAGAAAAGTCAGAGGCCATCTACACTGGCAAAGGGGAAACCAACAGATGTGTGTATATATGCGTGCACATGTGTAGCTGCCTTGGTTCTCAGGGGCCTCAGGTTGGACTGTGCTTCTCTGTCACAGGAAAGGGCCCTGAGGTGATTCCAAGCCACTCTAGCCACAACAATCTTATGCATGATAAACACTGATTACTCCATGACCATTTAGGATGGAGCATCTATTCAACCATTAAGAACAATTAAGCAACTCTTAATGGTGTATCTTTCATAGAGTGTATAGGAATTAATATGGGCTTAATGTGTGTCCAGAAAAAATGCAAATCCAAAGAAACCTACAGTATAAACACCAAGCACACAGATTTTTCCCATTTTTCTCCAAATTGGTTACCTTCGAATTCCCACCCACTAGCCAGCTCTCGCCTATCATACAACAGCTTCCAACCAGGGAGGGTGAAGGCCAACACGTGCTTCCTCTGAGATATCAAACTGCTGCTACATCACATCGCAGCATAACACACTTAGAGGAAAGTGCGATATGCCCTCTTCTGCATACATGCTCTCACAGATGGGCATGAGTGGCTAGAGTCTCTCTGATTGACAGATAAAACTGTTTTGTTTAATGACAACATAAACAGCTAACTGTGCACCAAATCACTTTCATTCTGGTAGTGAAGAAAATTTTAGCCAATATCGAAAATAATTAATCAACTCAAAAATGATTTTAGGGTGAAAGAGTAGTCTGAAATCCAGACATTTAAACACTGCTGATTTATTTCTGAAATTCAAATGCAAAAATGAACATGCACTTTAAGAGTCTATTGCAGTATCCATGTGGTAGATTGTTAGGTCTAATCAAAATGGCTGCAATAAAAGAACAATGCAATAAAAAACTAGCCCATTTGAATTTCAAACATGTATTAAAAAGAAACCATATTTCAAGAAGTAAATTATTCTAAAAGGTAAAAGGCAATTTTGTGTAAAAATAGATCTGGGAAAACAATGTGCCATTTTCGTGTGGGGGGAAGAATTAGTGTAGCCTCTTTAAAAGAGCAATAAGTGGAGCATGTGTCTTAATATATCAGAGGTTTTCCTTTAGCAGAGTGAGAAAAGGAGAATGAGTGTGGAGAATAGTGGCAACATCACCCGTTCTCTGGAGGCAACAAGGCCCCTCCATCACATCTTATCATCTCCTTTCTCCTTTTTATAACAGGAAAAGTCACAGATATAATTGATATGAGATTTAGGGGGTATATTTCAGTGTAATTAGAGTCTTGATAATTGGGCTAATTAGATATAATTGTTATGTGAGTCTGAGTTTGATTAAAGCAGGTTTCCCCAAAACGAGCAAAAAAAAAGGGGAAATATTTAGTTGGCAGGCTAACAATGCAGCGGATGCACATGCAGGCAGATTAATTAAAGAACAAACACATGTGAAGAGGGGACAGGCGTCAGCTCTGATTCACACACCCACACATACATGCCCAAGCAACCCACAGACTGACAAACACCCATAAACACATTGTATTTGGGCTTGTGATCCACATAATTCCAACACATTTTGCATACTGATTATGAAGCATTTATACTTCTAAAAAGACATGGCCATTATCAGTATAGTAAGAATTTAAAAAGAAAATCAAAACAAAGTTTGAAATTCTTGGACTTTGCAGCCACAAATATAAAAGACATTTTTACAATACTGGCTCTCTTACAAATATTCAAAGCCAAATCCATTTCTGCCAGTCACATATACATAAAACAAGTTGAAACACTGTCACTTGATAAATCAGAGAAATCTCTCTCTCCCGTGGAAAAGATAAGTTATATACAGATGACGCCTGCAGACATAATACAACCTGCCTCTCTCCGTTCCCAGAAAAATGCCTTAAGCATGATTAACAAAGGAGCAGAAACGAATACACTTTCTTCAACAGATATTTTGGAGAAGTGAAACACCAGTTGAAAAAAATGATCAAATGAGGATCCAGTAAAAGTACTGGACCTCCGCTTGGCTCTAGAAACAACCGTTTGCTTTAATTCCTTCAGCTACTTCTGTGATGAAGGTAACTATGTCCTCGCTCTCTCTCTTTCTCTCTCTCACTCTCTCTCTTATACACACAGACACACACAATACACAACACACCCAGTAAGGTGTAAGGTCATAATGAGGCTTTCATGTTCTCTTCAAACAGATATCAACTGTACCGGCGCGGCCCGTTAACATCATTCCTGCCATGTTTTTTTTTCCCCTCTCTTTTTTGGTAGTCTTTTCATTTCTCTTTTCATTGACTACGATGTCAATACTTGCACTTCAGTGCATTGTGTTTGTTCTTTGAAATTGTAATTTATGGTTTACGGATATTAGCCCAGCATGGATGTTTCGGGAAAGTCGCATATGAGGTTAGCAAACAACAGCTCACTTTTTGATATGTAAATCTGAGCGAGGATAAAAATGAGGAGGAGGATAATGAAGCTCAAAGCTGGAGAGAGTAAGAAGGAGAAAGAACCGCCTCTGCCCCGTATAGATAAACTTCAAATATAAAGCGGTATTCATGCGATCCTCTCTTGGAGCAATAGGCAGTGTTCAATGTCTTTTAAGAGAATGCCAGGAGCTTTCACTAACTGCTACATGGTGTTAAGCGCAGGTTTGGGTTCTTCATGTGGGAGGAGACAGAGTTTTAAAATAAAATGGACTTTGTGCGCTTTGCGATTTGATTAATAGGTTATTTATATATTTATTTGTTTCTTTGTTTGTTCGTTTAAGCCATATAATTTTTATTTGATTTTATTTTATTTTGTATAAATTAGACACCACGTCATTTTTCAAATGTCAAATAACTGAACTGTATATGGTCCACAATCCTCTGCTAAACTATGTATTTAAAAACATGCATTTGTCAGATATATGTTTATGTTTAACCTGCATGTCCAAATTTTTACAATCATGCATACTGGAATAAAAGAAAAAAGAAAATAAAACTAAACCCAGCATCATCTGTGCATGCATTTGTCAGTTGTGCACTCTAGTGCAGCTTTAATAAGCAGCGTGTACAGGTTTTGCACATTCACTGTGGGGTCTCCTGTGATTCTCTAGATGGCAGTAATATGCCTCAGTCATCAGAATATAGAAGTAGAAATCAGCAAAACCTTCCTTCACTGACACTTTCTCATTCTTACTTTCTTTTTGTAGTTTGTGTGAGAAGACGGGCAGAGCCGTGAGCGTGTTTCCGTACTGCATTTGCCTTCTGCGCTGTATGTGTGGCCTGCACCTCTAATCATTTTATTTACTTTCAAGAGCTGCAGCTGTAGAGTCTCTCATCATGTTTTAATTCCAGTCCAGCAGCAACAAATTACTGATCCTCTGAAATTAGGAAAGTTTCAAATCCTAGGGAAAAAAACCCTCAAAATGCGTAATGCTTGACTATAGGATAATTCGAAATGAATACAAACATACCTGAATTCTCTCCATTTTATCCCCATGGACTAATCACGGGCAAACCTCTTCCACACATGTTTTTTTTTTTACTGAAAATGTAGAAAGCAGTTTCACAAAAGGCAATTTGACCAGGGCCATTTATGAGATTTGTGTGGTTATGTGACTTGTCTTGGTGAGTTTCCGCTCCTGTTTTCTCATTAATATCAAATGCTGAGAGACACAATAAAAAGGAGAAAACATTTATCCAGGAAGCCTTCTTTTGCACTCTGCATCACCAGAGAAAAAGCAATTATCCACACTGGGAGGTTTTATGTGTTGTCAGTGTCAGTATTACCCAGGTTTCTTCAATAAAAACAAACACTGGCACTGACAGAAAAGAAACATTCACATCATTGATCTAAAGCAATGAAATGAACTTGAGCAGGTAACTGCATGCAGATATGTGCACTCGCAGTGTTCAGAAGATCCTGAAGGTGCAAAATAAGAGACAGGAGCTTAAAAATATGCTAACAGCATTAGCGCTTCTGTTAGAGACATTCTATATACAGCTATTACCCTTATTACTCGAGGGCAAGAAAACTGCCTCAAAATATACACTCTCTCTCTCTCACACACACACACACACACACTCACTGTAGAGAGAAGGAGAAATGTTGAAGTTCCTCTGTGATGATACTCGTCTGTAGCTCTCTTTCTCTCTCACAGCCACTTTGGCTGGTTATCTTGCTGAATGGCTGGTTCTGTTTGCCACCCTAATTGGACACACACACACGCACACGCACACACACACACACGTCAGCCACAATCAGAGGGGGAAATGTTTACCCCAGAAAAATGCAATGACAGTTTGCCTTGCCTTTATCCCCATAAACATTCACACCAGGACCAAATGACATTCAGATTACACACGTCTAATCAAAGTTTATGTGAGAAACAGATGAAGGCAGAAAAGGAGAAAAAAAAGACTTTTTTTTTGATAAAAAGGCAGACATGGGACACATTTTTAAAGTTCATGATGCACAGAGCTACTGTTACTTCTGACATTATTCAGAATTATCATTCAGCAACTTGCTAACAGTTTAGATGGAACAGTGTTCTATCATCTAGTGGAAAGTGTTGTGCCTCTGGCTGGGCTTAGGCCTGCCTCTGTGATAGTGGAGACACCACATGACTCTTAATGCTAATGAGACACACATTATATTTATGGATTAAGAACACTGCAAACACACAGATTTACCAATGTGTGCTGTGTGAGCAGCAGTAAAAAAAATTTAAAAAGACAGAAAAAAAGGACTATATAAACCTGACAATATTTAAAAGAAATTTTCAAATTTGATTTTTGTGCTGCCTCAGGGATAACCAGAAGCATGGTGAAAATACATGTTAATTAGACTGCAGTGCAGGTCCAGGGGTGAGAAGCTGATCCCGTGGCCTCCAGGTTCAGGCAGGTTTGAGATCAGCTCACTTCATCATTAGACAACTGGCTGAAACTAGCTGACATTTGAGGGAATCTGAAAACAACTGCAGCCCTGAGCAGAAAAGCAGAGCAGAAAAAAAGTGAATAAGATAAAGTGTGTGTGTGTGTGTGTGTGTGTGTGTGTGTGTGTGTGTGTGTGTGTGTGTGTGAGAAGGAGAGAGAGCCTCACTGCACAACTATAGCTGATTATGGAATATTCAAAAACGAAAAAGGCAAATATTTTAATGGCTTTAGAAAAAAAAATGTAGCAGATATTAAGCAAAGTATACAAGGTTTCTAAAAAAAACAGGACATTTTGGTCAAAAGACCTTTGTCAGGTGTTTGAGGCTGTAGGAGGTGAAAACAGTTGATACTAGAAATGTATATTTTTGGCACTTTTAAAAAAAATTCTGTGTGCAATAATTTCTGTACCAAAAAAAAAAACAAATAAATAAAAAATTCCAACACCACCACCCCAAACGCATTAGCATGAGGAGGAAAGACAGTGCCTGCCTGTGGTGTATGAGGCATCAGCAGCAGCAGGTCAGCAGGAAAATGTCATTCTGCAATTATCACTTCAAAAGCAGGCCAGGCAGCGCAGGCACTTTGATTTATTTAGTTTAAGAAATGCGCAGGGCAGGAGAAGCGTGAGTTCAGAGAGTCTGTCACTGCTGAGCTCACAGAAATGGTGCTGTTTTGGCTTGTCGAGCACATCGCAGCCTGCTTTGAACACTCCGCTAGTATCTGCTCGTGTGAAATGTATTTTGACAAATGTCAGATATAAGAGAGGAGAGTCGTGGAGCAGTGAGGGTGCTGGGTGGTCATATGCAAGACAAGACACACCTTGGTTCGTGTTCCAGGTTTAGCTTGCTCTGCCGCTGGATCTAAGATGGGGAGAATTCCAACAGGACTCTTACCTGCCATAAACAGAGATATATTAAAGTTGAGATGAGAAGTCTTGCCCCTATGAAGAATTCAGTACTTGTTAGGAATGAAGTCATTTCTCAAGTTTGAATCAAGTCTGACATCTCTCTTTCTTTTTTGCACTTAATAAAATAGAATGTTATTTAAATATGCTGTAAATCAACAACTCAGTATCACACAATACCACCAAAACTTGTGCATATAAGAAAGAATGATTAAGTAGAGAGCTTGTATTCCACCCTGTAGCTGTGATCTAACTGATGTAACTTCAGCAAGACGCAGGTAAATGTGCTGCACTCTACTGTCTAGAGACTTCACACAGACAACAAAGACAGTGAGGCAAGATAAAATGTGATGAAACTTTCCTGGCTTTCTCTCTCTCTCTCTCTCTCTCTCTCTCACACACACACACACACACACACACTCTCTCTCTCTCTCTCTCTCTACTTTTTTCCCACCATCGCTTCAATGCACGCAATTAGACATGATGAAAAATCTGAAAAGAAATTAAATTTAGTTGTAATACATATCACCATTCTTTTTTCCTTTGGAAAATTACTTTTGAAATGTTTTCTCTCTCTCTCTCCCCTCTCTGTTTCTCCGTCTCTCCCCCCTTCCCTCTTTTTTCTTTTTTGCGTGTGTAATTTAAATGGTAAGCTGCCAGATGTGTGTCTCATGCTTGGAAGTGCAGGAGCTTTGCATTATTTAGCATATTAACATTCACAGAATTTAAAAAAGGGTTCCTGCGTTGCCTGGAGGTTCCAATTAAGTAAACCTTAGCTTGATACATGTAAAAAATTTCACCATGAGAAACTTTTTTTCATTGCTTTTTTTCCCCCTCTTTCCCTCTCTTCCTGTCCCATCTATATAATAAATATGGAAACTTCCCAGATGATATAATATTTCTCTTGCTGCAGGATTAAATATATCAGTAATAATAACTTTTAAACATAGGCTACATATCAGGAAAGGTTCTGAAGGCTAAAAGGGGGTTTAATAGCAGTCGTTCTCAGCCTCGCAGGGGAGCAGACACGTCTTCCTTCCCATTTTGGAAACTGACAGATCTGATTGAATTTGAGCCCAGATGTAGTTTTTAATTACCACTGCTGGTAAACACTCAAGCTGCCTACAGTTACAAGGTAATAGTGTTAAATCTGTCCTATCTTAAAGGCAAGGAGATGTGTTTATTGTATTATAGTGATTTCATAATCATTTTTGCTTTTGTAGGATTTGACTGTCATACTTGAGCTATTTTCACTCAAACTGTTGACAAACCGATGCGTGTAGAAAAACGTTCACTGTTGTAGGTAGCAATAAATAAATTCAGTATATGCAGAGGATTCAGTATGCAGAGGTTCTTAAAAAGGACCTTTTTTTAAGCTTCAATTTCACCATGCAACAGCATACAGGAACGTGCAAAATGTTTCCGTATAATTTCTACACAGTTTCGTCTACCAGTTCATTCCTTTTGAAAACAACATCCAATATATTACAAAATGTTAATTAGCTCTGATAATACAGTTACAACTACATTATATAAGTCTGAATAATGGCTAGGACATACAACATGGAGAGAAACCGACAGTTTTATACATGTACATTATGCACTCACCGCTACTTTATACAATTTTCTTTTTAAGTGCCTGGTTTTTGCTCTCACCCGCTACATGGCAATCACATGTAGTAGGCAGACTTACAAATATATAATTTTGAAAGATAAAATACAGATTCCAAGTTAGCTAGCATCCGCGTTAGGGCAACTGGCAGTGTAATAATAAGAGTATGCTGTTCATCAATAGAACTAACAAATAAACCTACAACATAATGGAAAAAGTCATTAAGCTTATGAAAAATAAAGGCCCAGAGATTGAAATGTGCATAGTAAAATAATTAGCAGTTTCTTTCATTCCTGCTTCAGCCTACAGAATCAAAAGCCTGGCCTACACCTCTTTTCTCTGCCCAGAGATTATAACCCCTGTCAGCGGTGTCTTCACCCAGCACTGCAGTTTTGCCTTTAATTATGCTTACTTCTACCCGATGCTCACATGCTGTTTCACAAGAATTAGCACAGCGCTGACAGCTATAGGTTACGTCCATGAACTTGGAGCAGTGCAGTCACAACCCTTGGTCTCCTGGGGCCGACAATGGATCCTTGTTATCCACAGCTTTCCCACTGCTCGGTGTGTGTGTGTGTTTGGTGAGCAAGGCCTCAGGCTGGTAGGAAGGTAGGAAGAGGTAGGAAGAGACGACTGAGACCTCATCACTTGCCTAGGCTCTGAATTGCCCCTTCGCTTGTTTCAGGATTTGTAGCAAATCGAAGGTCAAGGAATTGCTGATTTCCCGAGAGCAGTGGCCTTCATTCAAATTACAGCCTGATAAGTCACCTGTGCTATTGGAACAGCCATAAAATGTTCAAGTCTATGGTTGGTTTTAATTAGTTGAAGTATTTTGGTAATAATCATTATATATTAATGTTTAATTCTTGCATTAGTTTGTTTACATCTAATATCATATTTTGCTACTTCAGCTATGTACTTTATTGTGAAATACAATAGACAGAGCTGTTTGAGATTTATTTCCAGTTGTTGGCTTACAATCAGCATAAACTTAAATCACAAAGATACCAAATTAACATAGAATCAAGTTACTTCTAAGTTAACTTTAATTTTATTTCTGGTTCAGGTTTGGCATTTATTTATCCTTCTCTGTCTGTATTCTTGGATACATGTGCATATTCGTCTACATAAATAGCTTTAGATTTAACCAAAGGAGATGATTCTTTTCTAATTGCTAAAGGGTGGTCCCTCAGTGTGAGCTGATGCTATGACCAGGCAGGCTTATCCTCAGAAACAGCAAAAATCTTAAAAATTGGCATCTTGCTTACAGTTCCAGCAGTCTGTCCTAATTTATTTACTTAAGAGAAAAAAAAAAAAAAGGTTTCAACAGCTCACTTCATGCAGATACTGTGGGCAGGCAGAACAATTTGAATACTCATTTGAATTCAAACTTAGTGTAACTGAATCATTCTGCTAATGTCAGAGGCCAGTTAACCCATAGCGCCTGCAGCCAGTTCATATCTTCCAGACACGCACAATAATCAGGATTTTCTGTTGTTTTAAATTAAGCAATATGGAATTTACTTTACTCTTCATGTTTCTTCACGTGCCCATGTACAAGTGTTTTTTATGAAAAGAGTCTTTTTGTAGAGTTAAAATGGTAGCTAAAATGGTTAAAGACTGGATTAAAGCATCAAAGACATTTATCTCTACTGGTAGAATTTTAGTAATCGATTCATATTCTTACTACAAACTACAGAGAATCCTGAAAGTTCAAGCAGAGTAAAACCTGAGTAAAAGCTGCTGGACTTCTGTTGTGAATAGGATTGTCTTTGGGGAGTGGTTTGAGGCTGCCGGTTCACTCCGTGCTCCCGGGCTTGATAAGATTTTCTCCATCTCCCTCCAAAGGCAATGCAACCTGAACCGATCCATATGCAAATCATCCACTAATGTCAGCTCCATTTACCCCAGCAACACTCTGATGCCCCATGAGAGCCATCCTTTGATCCACCATTCAAGTGAACCCAGAGTTCACTTTACCTGCACACCCTTCCTTGTTCCTACAGCACCTGGACCCCCTTTTCCACTCAGTTTCTCCCTTTGTCCTCTGTTCTGTAATTTTCTTTCTTTGTATCTCTGGCCTGTGTAGCATAATGCAGAACATAAATCTCTGAAGACTAAAGCCTTGGTGCGGGGAGGAAGGAGGGTCGACTCTCTCCCCCCACCATGGGGGTGTTAGGAGCAGGGTGGGAGGTCAAAGTTCGTGGCGGAGAGGAAGTGACAAGCTGTGAAATGTAAAAGACCAATTTCTTCCACATGTTTCAGTGCTTGGAGATCAGCGCTGAGCTGTCAGCCGGCATCACGCTTAAAATGGGACAGGTTGCTACCCAGCAGACCTGTCACAACTCATTTGTAATTAAAAAGTCTGTGCGATGTTTAAAGCGAAACACCCCTGAAACTTTTTTCATACTCCAATCTTTTAAATAAAGATGAGTGGTGCCAAGTAAAAAAAAAAGTATTATTAGCCGGGTTACCTTCCTTCCTGCTAGATCAATACCAGATAAAGCTTGTTTGATTTGCTTGATGTTGCGACCTCAGAGAGGTGGCGAGGGTTTTTGTGCAGTTTTTTTCTGTTTTGCGTGAGTGCGGGAGTGTGGGTGAGCTTTATCATAATCTATATCACATCCAACCTTTCTTCTGTCCTCTTTCTTACATAGTTTCCACACCAACCAAATCTACACAACTTATCTATTCAATGTAATTGCTAGTTAAGAACCTTTCACTTTTTTGGTTCCAGAACCTAAAGCCACAAAAACATCTTAATATACAATCAATACAATGCTCTAACCAAAGCACTTTATATAGTAAATATAAATATTGCTGAACAGGGCAAAAGAATCGATTCTGTAATCCTGGGAAACAATATCAACACAGTGCTGAGATCTGAATGTGAATGTGATATATGAATCAGACTTCCTAATTTTCTTTATTTGTTTCAAGGTGGTATACGCAGGTGTGTTCGCTAATATCCGTGTGTAGCTTAGGTTTTTCAGAACATGTGCAACATGTTGCGGCGCTTTTATCTTTGCACATAATGCCATACACTCATTTGCCGTTTCACAAACAATTTGAATCAATCTTCACACACTGAAAATACTAACATGGCAGTCTCAGTGCCAGATGGGAACGAATATGTTCTTATGAAGCCCTTCTTTTTGTAGCCTTTTCTCAGGAGGCATAAAGGAGACATTATAGAGGAACATCATTATTTTCTCTGCATGACATCACATCACATCCAGCCTGGCACCTGTCACTCTACCACTGTGTGTGTGTGTGTGTGTGTGTGTGTGTGTGTGTGTGTGTGTGTGTAGGCATTCACTGACACTTCTTCCCATGTAGAGGGTATGGGTTTTACCTGCTAGTGAGGTAGAAGAGCAGGTAGAAGTAGATATAACAGGAGGAGGCTCTTCATTGGTGACTTCATTGGCATTGCACTCTGGAACCCCTTGATTTCTTTGCTGGAGTTTCCTCACCTACAGAGACACATTGTAAACTCACTCTAAATCTAAAACCTCTTGGGAACAGAATGAAACAGAACTATCTCACAGTTCATTGTTACATTGTACAAGATAATCTATACTATATATGTTAGCTGTTTATTTCAACTATCATTATATTCTTGGCTGTTCTACTGCCTAATTTGACACAGTAACCTCACTTCCATTACCCTGTAATACTGCATTAGTGATATTAATCCACAGTTTAGTAGTTGTGTGTAGCTACAGGATAAGCAGATTCAGGCCTTCTGTGAGAAGCCATTGCTCCATCTCATAATTAAATTGAGATGTCGCGTAACCAGATCACTATATTTCCTCAGTTGTGTCCAGAGAGGTTTAGTAAAGGCGTGGTTTGTTTAAAACTGGCTCTAATTTTCTATTTCCTCTTAAGGGCCTTTCACAAACACACACAAGACTGTTACTGTCAAATTCCTGCTCTCCATTCATCACACTACAAACACTTACTAGTTATACATGGCTATCATAAACTCTCACAGATATTAAAATGAAATATTTTAAGGACATTTGATAATACCCATTGTATTTTACATTAGAAGTGGGTGGAATGTTCTGTGCACACATACAATATGTATACATGTATACATATAATAATAATAATAATAATAATAATAATAATAATAATAATAATAATAATAATAATAAGCTTCATTTATGTAGCACCTTTTATTTGAATTCACTCTCTCAATGTGCTTTACATATAAAACATTTTAAAATGCTCAAAGTATTGATAGTAAAGCAAATTCATAAAAGTCTACACTCACTAATTAATTAACTATGAATATATGAGAAAAAAAAAAATTTCAGAGTTTGTGTTCCTAATTTTATCTTGAACATGATAGGTTATACTGCTTAAGGAGATCAGCAAGATATGCTGCAGCTAAACCTTTCAGAGAGTTAAACATTATATGAATCATCAAAACAGACACTATGTAAAAGAAGCATAAAGACATATATCCTAGACTTAGAATAATGTTATTCAATAATGTAAAATATACAACTAATTAAACTTTTTCTTAACAAAAAATTGTTAATAAATCCTAAAATGATTTAAAAGTCTGATTTAACTGGCTAGAAGAATATTCCCATATGGCTGAAAATAATACCCTTCTATATCTAGTTATTCCAATAAAGACTATGTCAGATATATTGCCCAGGTCTTAGCTTCTGTTCACTGCTTTTCAGAATTAGTACCTGGAAGTAAAGGTTGCAGAGCCAGTTGTCCAAGTCAGCAGAGAGCAGCTGCTCTATTTTACTGAACTGGTCTATCGCTGAGTTGGGACAACCCCGAAGCAGCGGAGTGCGAAATCTACCTTGGATAAGGGTTAGAGAGCAGTCACACACAGGGAATACCCCCCAGGCCACCACTGCACTCACAGCACATTGCTTACTGGGCATGCTCAGAAGCCTGAACATCAGCACTGTGGAGGGCAAGAGGTCACATGATGCAGGCAAGACCTGAGACAGAGGGACAGAAGCAGCAATTTGTATCATGTGCTACAAGAGACACAGACCAAACCTCAACCCAGAAATCTACCTGTTCTACCTTAAAATATTCCAGTGTCATATACAAACATTTCTATTATTCAAGTGAATTTTTGGCATGAAATGAAATATCTGCCCAAAAGCATTTTGTGTATGGCACCAACCTGTTCAGCTTGATTAAAGAAAAATACTGCCACAAATATTGACAGGGGCTTGTACACAACCTGAGATGGCACAAGATGAAAAAAAAAAAAACAACCTTTACTATACAAAAAAAAAATGTTTTACAATTTACCATAAATCACTGTCCAAATAAAAACTGAATAGATCTGAAAAATTATTATAATAATGTTAATGTTAATTGTAACTGTTTCCAAAATGTGATAACAACATATCAAACCATATCTGCATGTAATGGTGGCCATATTTAGCACTGAAAATAGGAGGCTCGAATGATTGCACAGTTTTATTTTAGTCCTGCTTTCTGTGCTAGGGAGAGAAGCCAGAGTATGGAGATCACAAGAAATTATTCCACATAATGGTAATGTTCGCAGGCCATGTGCAGTAAACGCATTCACATGCCAGAATACATGTTTAAAAGGAAATTCAAAAGGATTTAGCCATGATTTATTGTACCTTGTGTAAAATACACATTAGTTGACAGCCATGCTGGGCTTCATACGCTTAACAAACATGGATTCCTATTTACTGCAAACGTGAGCGACAGACCTGTATCACAGTATTAAAAATGGAGTGACAGACACAAGCTGAGCACTTGATCAATCATGCCGGGGAACATTTTAACCTGCTATTATTTGGAAAGGGAAATGGAGGAGACTTGTTTTATCCCATCCATCATGCTCTTTCTCTTCACTGCATCTCCATCACACCTGAGAAATGATGATGATTATATGACTCAAGCCTGGAATTTGTTTAATAATCTCCTGCGTTTTACATATTGAGAAACAAACAGATTTCATATACTATAAATATCAAGCAAAATAAAGGGAAAAGAAGAGAAAGGGAGAGGAAATAATAGAATAAGGTGGAACAAGATACTTGCCTCAGCTTTAGAGAGAGCTGCTTTTAAACCAATAAAACAATCCCTTTTCATTCAAAAAAAGTGGGATGAAGTAAAAGGATGGATGAGGGCCAAAAAAAACAAACGCAAACTTGATATATTGAACTTCTGTCTTTTAAAAAAATACAAATTTCTAATTTGTTTTCCAGTAAGTGGAGGATCCATGGTGGTGGAGGGATGGACGCAGGTGTAGGTTCATGGTTTTTGTAGCCATTTAGCCAAACAAACAAAATGGCCAGGCAACACTCAAAACAAGGGACATAATAAAGGTCAGGCAAGCTTGAATAACCTAGACAAGGCTAATGGGATAACAATAATCAGGCAAAGGTCAAAACACAGGGGCAAACAGGTCGAAAGCAAAGGCTTGAAATCATCACAGTCTGTATGTTTATCTGAGTTATTTATAGTTTGGGTGGTTGCGAACAAGTGAGTCCAATCAGTAATCTGGAGATTGTGATCAGGGATAGGCGTTTGTTTGGTTTGTGGTATTAATCTGGTATTAATATGAGGGGCTGAGGATCATGGGAAATGTAGGCTAAGGAAGTTGGGAGTTGAAGAGATGGGCGTGTCACCGTGGATGCTCTATAGAAATGCCTGTAAAACCAAATGACAAACAAACATGCCCAATATTTGCTCATCATGCTCAGTCTTGTCTGTACCGTTGAATCCTCATTTTAGTAAAGACCTTAACAAGAATGGCAACATGCACAAATTTGAGAGTGTGTTTTCACATTGTGTCACCCATCATACTAATGAGAAATGCACAGCTAAAAGAAAGATTCAAGAAGAGAAAAAAATAAGAAGCAGGCAATTACTCCTTCTACTGCTAATTTCTCAAAAAAGGGAGTGCCAACATGTGCATTTCAGCCAAACACACCAAATCTGATCAGAGAGAGAGAAAGTCAGAGAGCAAGAGAGAGAGAGAGCGAGAGAGAGAGAGAGAGAGAGAGAGAGAGACAGGTCTTTTTCCTTTAAGTGACCATAAAAGAGCAGGACTGCTGATCATAAATGTGCTGTTTTTGTAAAGGTTTTTAAAGGATTTTTTGTAGCTTATCAGGATTTATCGTTTATTACTGATGGGGATTTTTGCTCCTGTATTTTGAAGTAAATACAGAAGATCAAAAGCTGCTATAAGAGCAGCAGGACTGGTCCGAGGCTGTGTCCCAGCATTCCTGTGTAGACAGGACATTTTAACTGTACACATTGGCATTCTAGTATCAGTCTTTTGTTGCATTGTGAAATAATTTGAGTTTATAATAGTTTTAAAATAGTCTATAATAAGGTCTAATATGGTCCCTCTCCAGCATGATAAAATGCTCTGCCCTTAAAATATTCACATTCAAACTGAAGAATTATTTTTTAAATTTTTTGTTTGTTTGTTTGTTTTGCTTTTAAGGAGTTCTGCTGGAATTCTCCATCCTTTCTATCGCCCCATCATTTTCCCATACACAATGTGTTTTTTGTTTTTCATCACAGCTATATCCTGAAAGTTCACTTCTCTCTTTCTCTCTGCTGCTCTCTAAATTTGTCTACACTTCTTATTGAACTTCCTCCTGTCTTCAGACATGTCTACGCATAGAAATGAACACATTAAATATATAGCTTCACAATTCAGAACATCTTTAATAGGTTTTGGAAGATAACACAGAGCTGCTGAAACAGGTGGTGTCAATGGACCTTTAAGTGTTCAGGCAAGCAGGCTTAATATAGAGAGTTGATTGCCATCAAATGGCCAGATTTTAGGCCATCCAAAAAACAAAACAAAAAAAAAACCTTTCATAACTGACTGAGATACTTTACATTTCTTTGTCCATGTACATCTGATGCATTTTTGGGTAAACAGTAGGATCCAACAGTTAGACTACTGGGAAAAGATTTTTTCATTCATGTAAAATGCAATTTTTTTAAAATGTTTATATGTCCTGAAAAGAGTATTTGTTACCAATGATTGAACTGAACGTATAAAGAGTATCTAAGAAATGTAATATTTAAAACAGTTAAATACAGAATAATCTCAGTTTTAAATAGTGTGTTCATGAACAATTAGTGTTAACTGTAAAAGTTTGTATTCATTAAAATAGTTCATTGGCAAGGATTTGGACTTTAGGACTACACCTTTTTTCCTGCGATTTTTTTATACTTCAGGGAAACTGATTATTACTGACTCTAGTCTATGTGTTTTCTCACCACACGGAGGTTCTGGTTAATGATTAGCTCCATGTCGCAGATCCGGCCGTGATGTTCCATGGGCTCTGTGACTCCCGTCCACTGCTGCTCCTTCAGGCGGGACCAGCGCAGCGCAGGGCCACCCAACCCACTGTGCAGGGACACGCACACGCTGTACAGCCCCCTGCCAAGCTTCTCCCTCACGGCCCGTAAACACACCACACACACCTCCACTGGCTGTGGGGTTCGTGTCCACTCCACCTACAGAAACACAGAAAACGAAAGAAGGATATAGAGAAAGGTGGAAAGAAAAAGACCATGCGTTACAGCTGTGGAAGAAGTGAGAAAGAGTCCAGTGTAGCGGCCTGCAACCACATGAGAGACTGATTTCTTCTCATCTTACATACACACCATTTTCTCATGGCCCGTGAGAATACAGTGTTATGATTAATACAACCAGATTATGTAGTAATGATAAATCCACTCCACATCCAGCAGCATCACAGTGCTGCTATTCTGGGGATGCAGTCAGTAAGCAAAATTTGGAAAGCACAAAGGGGAAAAAGAGGTACACTGATAGTGAGGGATTACTTTCGGTGGGCGGCAGTTAAATATAAGTGTCTTTGAGGGGGGGTGTAGGCCTCTGTGGAGTAGATGTGGGAGGGAAAACGCAAATACATAGACTAGTGGGCGATTCCTGTCCGAAAGCCAGGACTACGCTGACCTGGAGCACACGTCTCGCCTGGATTCAGGAGAACGACTGGTGTTTCACGCAGACAGCAATCAGACTTGGAATCCCTTCTTCTGTCTTGTGCGCACACACATGCACGTGCACACACACACACGCACACACACACACAGCATAATTTATAATCTGGAGGAATTTTTGAGAAAAGAAGTGTTGACTATTGTTTTTTTAGTAGCTGATAAAAATCATCTGCAGTTAAGTGTTCACTTTATTTTAACTCCCTGATCACTACTAACCATTGGATGTCCCCTTAACGCAGGCCTTTATAGCAATACTATTCTAAACAATATATTTGTAAATACCCAATATATTGTGTCATCTCAATTATTAGTAATGTAACACGTTTTATTTACTTTTTAAAGCAAAAAATTTAAATGTGACACAACATAAGAGTTAAAGTTCATGAACAGAGACAAAATGACAGTGTAAACCACTAAGCAGGAACAGCAACTCAAGGTTTCGTTGAAATGATTGTAAGGTATAATCTGAGACGCATCTTCTCCTTTAAAGGCTTCATCAATTCTACAGAGAAAAAAATGATAAACAGACGAAGTGCATTAACGATGAAGGACTGTGCTGTTTGCTGTGTTAAAAGAGGAAATAATGAACATATGCACACACACACACACACACATCCACATACACACACTTGGGAAGTGAGGGAGATATCCAGGGGGTTAAATAGTGAAGCGAGACAGTTTTGAATCTATAAGTTGACAGGGTTTTCCTAAAGTGCCATAACACAGCTCCTCCAGATGAGATCAAAGCATCAGCATCCTCTGCATTCTCCTTCTCTTTTTACTCCATCCATCGCTCTCTATCTTGGCACATAGGACATCTTTCGTTGAAACCTCTTTTCAGGCATACACACTGACAGATAACAAAAACACACTTTAAATATACACAAAAACTTCTTTTCTCTCTAAGTATAGACTAATATTCTGAGATTAGGCTTTCTTGTTAATTATTTTCATTTTAATTAGTAAATCTTAATTAACAATGAACATGTACCCTTAGAATTTTTGGCTCCATATGTGGGGGGAGGGGGTGAATAAATATGACAATCTTTTTGGAACCCGAAGGCAGGATTACTGATGCAGGCAGAGCTTAGTTATTAAACACATTCTAAATTAAATGCCTCCATGAATTTTGCACAAAAATATATTTTCATAGTTTTGCATGCCAAATGTGACATTTTATATTTGAGATTCATCTGCTGCAGTAATTTTGGAAATGTCATACAAACAAAGATTTTGTCATTTACCAATGAAATTACTATGCATGGCAGGTTAGCCATTGCTTTTCAGGCTGCACTGGTTGTTTCAAGTCAGCAAGCCATAAAAAATCTTTATCTCTCTGAAACACAGCAATTTGGGAGATAATGGAATGGTGACTTGGGGGCAGAGATGCCAGTGTGAGGAATTATACCACAATCTCGCACCATTTACAGCCTTCCTCAAATCCAGATCTCTCTCTCTCTCTCTCTCTCTCTCTCTCTCTCTCAGCCATAGCTGAGACAGAAATCATTACAACTCTAAGCTTGCACCATGACAGAACAACAGCATCTTTAACTATAAACACACAAACACAAACATACACACACGTGCGCCTGTAAAATTCACTTTGAAGGTGTGGGAAAAAATCTATTTTTGCCCATAATCTGATATATTTTTTTATTCTTTCCATCATTTTTCTATCTGTCATCTAATTCTACTTAAATACTTGGACACCGATACATTATTATTGATACGTACTATACAACTACTATGAATGATACCAAACCAATATTATGGCATATGTTCACTAAACATTAAAAAAAAAAAAAGAAAAAGAAAAACACTTCTCATGGTCTGACATTTATCGCACTGTGTTTAAGACAATTATAAAACTGACTGCAATATTATGCATTTCTGTACCTGTATATGTTATTACAGGTCCAGGTGTGGACAAATCATTAGCGAGGACAGCCAAGATAAGCAGATTAGGCTGATGATATGGCTGTCAGCAGTGGATTTTTCGACTCCTCACCATTTCTTGGTGGTACACTGCACTATTCCTTCCTGAATCCCACCTGCTAAAGAACACACACCCACCAAGGAATCTGTTAGAAACTATTTTTTCTAGTTGAATAAATTAGCTTGTAGTGATGACAGATTTTGTACAAATCAGCAGTGTGGAGGGATGTGGTAATAGTGACGAAACTAAGGACAATACAGGACTGCTAATAGCATGTGGAACGCAAATAAGGGCCAGACAATGTGAGGAGAGAAAAACACAGCTCAGAGCCAATGTTAGCCAAAGTGTACTGCCGTTTTGTTGAAGGCATAAGCACAGTATGTATCAAAGACATTATCAGGATAGAGTACAGAGAGTCATCATCTTCCTGGGAACTGGTGTATTCACTCATTTCTGTTAGTCTGTATTAATGCACTTATCTAGCTCAAGGGTTCTCAAACCTTCCGTAGCCAGGGACCCGTTTAACTATAAAATAAATGACTATGACCCCTTCAGCACACATGTATGAACATATTCCAAATATTTGGCTGAGCTTATTTATTTAACCATGTTTAACCATATAACTTTCCACTCACAGAACACATCTAAGGTGACATTACTTATAGGCTGACTTGTCTTTGAGTTTGATGTTTGGATTAAACCCATTCAAATCAAATGACCAGTCACATAGGCTAAGAACGATGAGAACTCAATGATAAATATAATAACATTGATAAAGGTGGGTGTGATTTCTACTTTAACTACATTTATAAATCACAGATGTCCTGGCTATGCTTAACAGATCCCTCAGTTTCCCTGGACCCCACTTTAAGAAGCACTGATCTAGCTATATTGGACAGATAGATGGATGGATGGATGAATAGATGGATAGGGATGTATGTATGTAAGTAGGTATGTATGTATGCATGTATGAATGTATGGATGGATGGATGGATGGATGGAAGAACTGGTATTTCCACAGGGGAAGATATGAATACTACAGTAGCCATGCTAACAAACACATGGTATTAAAGATAAATAAATACACCTAATTTCACATACTACAAATATGTGCACACAGTCACAGTGCAGAGTCACATCACAACATTGACAATTTTGAACTGTGTATTACGAATGGACTGCAACATTCTGTCTTATTGTATCTCTATTCTGAAAAGTGCGCATCTCTCTGCGGATAGAAAAACCAACAGAAACACCAAATTTCTATTTTGAAAACCACTGTGTTATTACATGTATTAAAGAGCAGGCTACATAACAATTACACCCCAGGTAAATACCTAGTGGTTTAATTGCATATTTGACAACATAGTTGTCAGCATGGAAGTATTGGATTGAAATGTGCTACATTGCGCTTAAAAAAAAAAGAAAAGAAAAAAAAAACTTTCAGTACTTTGTAAAACAGTATTACACACCTCGCCCACTGAGAGAAACAGAAGCAAACAGATAATACTGTTAAAGGGAAAGAAGAGACACACTCACATAGGGAAACATTGCTAGCATTTCAGTTTTCTTTTTTAACCCTGTGAGGACAGAAGCCACTGAAGAATCCATTCTCAGCATTCACAAATTCAGAGCTCACACAGCTAACACACACACACACACACACACACACACACACACACACACACACACACTTAGCTTTGCTTTGTTTTTATAGCAGTTTCTAATGCATGTCTGATGCCATGAGATGCAAGCATGGGATTTTATATGTACGTGTGTGTGTGTGTGTGTGTGTGTGTGTGTGTGTGTGTGTGTGTGTTTACCTGCCAGGGAAGGTCAGATCCGATGCCCAGTGGCTCAGTGATTTCAGTGATTTCTCCATACTGGGCAACGACTTCAGCCTGACGCTGACGCAGTGAATTCAGCAAACGTCTCTCTGAACTGATCTCACACACACACACACACACACACACACACACACACACACACACACACCTCAACATTATAGACAAAACAACACATCCAGTAATCCTGTTACCAGCCACCCTCACATTGCCCCAAATGTAATCTAATAACCTGCAATAGACCTAACACTTTCTAACGCTTTTCCCTCTCTTTCCGTTCCTCTTTTTTTCCTTCTCTCCACCATTCGGCCTCTCCGTCTTATTGGGGCCAAAGCAATAAAATCCTCCTTTGTTCCATCTCCTCACCTAACCTCTTAATTCCTCAGAACAGCAATACCACAGTGCCTGTCTCTCGGAAAGGAAAAAAAAAGCCGTAAAGCATGTAATTGAACAAACACACTAGAAACATCACCAGAAAAGCAAAGTGTTTGTATTTTTCTTTTGTCGCTGTTTGCTGAAAATGTTTCACAGTGTTTCATCACTAACAGTACTACAGTATTTAGATAATAATCACAATGTAGAGATTTTAGGATAAAACACAAAAATAGTGCAAAAACAAAACAACTGTGTAAAATGGGAAAAAATGTTTCTGGCATCTGTTTCTGCTGAATCTCTAGCAATTTGTGGTTGAATCTGGGCAAAGTAGCTTTGGGCTAATTCATGATGAGTCTCTCCTGTCTGTTCAGTGCCCACCAATAACACGAGGAGAAACTTACAGGGCCAAGGATGCTTGGATAAGGTCAAGGACCAAAACTCCGGTTTCCAGCTAGCTACCAACTTCAGTTTCTAACTAACACCCACAGCTTAGCCGCCTCGACACGGCGCATATTCCCCTGATTTTATTATGTCAGTGCAGATGGGGCTGAACAATTCTTAAAAACTTTAAACACACACTCATGCCTACAGGGCTGTGTGTGTGAGGGGGATAGAGAGAAAGGGAAAGAGTGATGTGCGCGGAACAAAATTGATGCTCTTTTTGCATCCAGTGACACAAACAGATTTTTCTAGCCTCTGGCAACTTACCCACAATGCACCAGAAGAGACAATGCATTGTGAAGTATATAATGGAGTATATTACGTATCGTCACAAAAACTGTCAACAAAATGTAAATGTTGTTCCGTACATAGATTAATGATTATTTCTTGTAACAGCAGATGAAAACTTGTATGTAAAGAAATGTGTGTACCGCTGGAAAGCCGCATAAAGCCGATCCTGCAGAGCAGCTTCCTCTTGTTCCATGTCTCTAATTGAGTACGACTCCTTGCAGGACAATGTAATTAAAAACAGAGAAATCTTACAGTCATGCAAAAAAGGCACAAGTATAAAACAAAAATGGCTTTTGAAAAAGTAAAATATATATCTAAATATGTGTATATAAACAGAGTGTATATAAATATAAATATATAAATAAATATAGATAGATAGATAGATAGATAGATAGATAGATAGATAGATAGATAGATAGATGGATAGATATCAGGCTGATATTTATCTAATTTAATTTTTGTACTTCTTACACTGCACACAGATATAGACAGGCATAGAAATGTGTCCCATTTGGCACAACTACTGTCTCTCCATTTTTTTCTGAACTCACATCAGTACCTTTGTATTCCCCCTTAAGACAGCCATCACTCTCCGTTTTCTCGCCCACTCCTTCTCCTCCGCCGTACATTCATCCTGTCAAAGAAAAGCATGCGTTCACTGAGGTTCTTCCAAACAGCATACGAGATTCGGCTCTATCATAATAATAATCTTCAGCTGATTTTTGTGAGCCGCTGCCCTACAGACACAACACATGCAGCAGTATTCATCTGATGCATTTCAAGGGATGGCATTCACTAAGCAAATATGCACCTTTTTTAAATGCTACTGTAGCGGCTGACAGGAACATGCCTTCATTTAAACTGGTAGAAAAGCTTTAGCTGCTCTAAAAACCCTAAACAGAAAGCAACTAGAACGCTTTTTATATAGGTTGTGTGCTCTTAAGGAACGGTACTGTTGTTTATAGTCAAGTAAAGCCTTCATTAACAATATCACAGACCATCTTTATTGTATTTTACTGTGGAGGATTCCTACAATTAACTATACATTATCTACTACACCACATTTCTGCTTACGAAGGATGGAGGAATCTTGCTTAGCTGACTGTATAGGGGTAAAAACCTAATTTGTTACTCTCTTCTTCACATGTTTGAAAACATTCCATGGGGTGTTAGCTCTAGCTATATTCAAACGAAAAAGAGTAATCTTTTGGCTGTAGAAATTTTTCAGCTTCCACACAGTTCTTCTACTGCTAGTAAAACCCTGCAAAATATATCTTAGCACATGAAGATATCTTATAATAAAGGGAAAATATGCTCGTATTGTCTTATATTTGCTATATAACAATCTCGTAATATTTGAGATTATTCTACAACAAATAATAAGACCATTAAGCCTATTTCCAGACATATTTACTAGTTTCAAGCTTAAAATTGTATTATTCTATTGGCAGATAATTTTGCTCCGTTCTAGAAATATACGCTTGATTATAAGCAACATTATCTGCCAATAGAAAAAGACAATTTCAAGCTTGAAATGAGTAAATATATCTAGAAATATGCATAATCATTTTATATTTGAACAACATAAAGACATAAAATTAAAAACATTGGAGGAATATTGACTGAATTTGCCTATACGCAAAATATTTTTATTTGCCAAGATATCTTTTTTTCCTTTTTGTTCAGTGAAATCTTTGAACATTCAAACACTATTGGGTAGCAGACTATGAAAGGAGGCCATAAAGAAAGGAGAATAAAATAAATTAATTAATAAAAAAAAATGAATGCAAAATTTTATGCAGCAATTATAATGAACAAGTAGGGGAAAAAAACTCTTAGAAATGTCCTAGACATAAAACGTGGCTGTCAGAGGATAGCTCTTGAGTTACATCTCTGGCCCTTGAGTTATATCTCTACAAAGCAGCACATGATCCTCAAAGATTTACAGTCAAAGGGCTAAAGACACATTGATTCCAATACACTGCAAAGTGCACACAGGAAGGTTACACAGCCCTCTAATATAAGCACCTGTATGTAAGTATTCACTGTGTGTGTGTGTGTGTGTGTGTGTGTGACTTTGACCTGCTCCAGTGAAGCCCTGCCCACTGGGATCATGTCATCCTGTACATGTTCTCTCAGTTGTTCCACATAGTGGGGGATAACCTCTTCTCTCCTCTCCTCCAACTTCTCCCTCATGTGATCTCTCCATCCAGCCTGCGGGACTCTAGGAGCCACAGTCACTGGTCTTTCTTCCACAAAACTGCCTAAATGGAGAGAGAGAGAGAGAGAGAGAGAATGAGTGACAGTAGAAGAGAAAGTGAGAGAATGAAACAATCATAAAATTGATGTATGTCAAATACAAAATACACACAAACATAAAGTAACTGCATAATGATGTATGGTTTTAGATTACATTTTTAAAATTGAAATGAAAGAGTGAGTTATGAAATTCTACTAGTAAGATGTATTCAATGCCAAATGCTATAGATTTTCCTGGTAAATTTAATATTAGCCATATTATATAGACATATTAATGAATAGCATATTCTTATATCATCAAATATTATGCTTTATCTTGCTACACAAATAATGTGTTTTTTTTCTAATAGCCTATGATATCAGTCTGACCAAAACTGGCTATCAAATAAAACACTTTGCCTGATAAGATTCCATATGAAATTTCAAACTTATACTGTACTGTAAATTTGCACATTAATACACCAGTCTAACTAGTCACTTATGATTTATGAGATAACTTGAACATGTCCACAGAAGACAATTCGTAATTATCCAGGTAGCCACTTAACCAAATCTCATAAACTCCCACAAAAGAATTTCTGCAAAAGGGAGAAACTCAGATGATTTCAACCCTGCAGTAGGCTTTGCCACTGTGCCACAGTCTTCATGTCCCTGCCCACAGTCCTGTTCCATTAACGGGGGGGACAGGGTTAAGACGCCATCCCCATACAGTGGAAATGTGCCAGACCATTTTCTGTCTTTGTTTTAGTAGGAAGCCACTCTTGCATATTTGGTTAAGGTGGTGCACAGCTGTTGTAATCCTTTGGCAGGATCGGCAGTGGGTTTAGGCCCGTCAGAATTCACGCATGTAACGTTAGCCGGCTAACACTGCATTCAATTGTTTGGGATTTTTGCTGTAGCCGTGAGATTAGTCACTGAGCTATTGTCCCAGAATGTTCATGAAATCCTACAATGAAGCACTAGTAAAGAGGATACTGGGATTAACACACTTCCACCACAGGAGGAGGAGGAGGAGGCTGATCACTGCTTCCTTTCCTCTGCTACCATCCATCCAGTCAGCCATTGAGGCTTCGGAGCATTAACAATAGGCCTGAGACAATCGTCGCAGTGTGTTCTCATGATCCTGCCTCCCACTGGTGCATTTCCAGCTTCTCTGTTTGCTCCTTTTGCACCCCAAGTGCATTGCAGATTTTTCCCCACTATCACACTCTGTTACAAAGCACGTTAATGAACAAGACATGCAAAACATCATTAGCTAAACAGACGTAGTCCAGTGTGCAGTGTTTAAGAGAAGGGAATCCTGGAGAAATCCCTCTCGGGAGAAGCCACTTGGTGCGACTAGACTGCAGCTTCTTTAGGTGGTGGATTGCACATGTTGACTGTATTCAGACATGCTTACAGGAAGAACTGTGAAGGTCCATTAAGCACAATGCATTTGTTCTGAAGAATAAATCACAGCTATATTCTCTGTACACATGAGAGATAGCCGTCCTGGGATAAATATTAGCTATGGACTAGCGCTTCCTTCATTCACCAGCCATATGTGTGTATGTAGATGAATTTGTGTGTGATGTGTAGTCTTGCTCTTCATTGGCAAAGCTCTACCTGATTATCTGAATAGTTTGAAATCACCAAAGTTCTGTTTAATTTTAGAGGCATAACCCAAGCATCTCTCCTTCTTTACCAGAACAAATGGTGTGTGTGTTTGTGCGTGCACATTTCAGCCATTTGAATCTATGTTTCTTACCAGGCAAATCTATGACAGTTGAAGCTTCATCTTCATTCAGCATCTGAGACAGTTTCTCATACAGACCCCGTTCGTCCTCGTGCATGAATTCTGTGACAAAACAAGCAAAACATGAATAAATGAATAACAATTTCATTTTAATGCCACACATATAAATCAACGTCACCTGTGCTACAGAGTCAAAATGAAAACCATGCAACGATTTTCCAACAAAGTGACACTAATTCTTGACCTTAATTTACATTCATTCATTATACCTCAAAGCTAATAATAACAGACATGTAGGTCGTTCTGTAAGGCTTTTAAAGGCAAGGAAATATATGCAGAATTTTACATTACACTGTACCCACCTAAGGAACATGATTGTCAAAGGTGATTCTGTTTGGTAGGATTCAAGGATATTACAGAAAAGTGGTGTCCAAAAAGATACAGTTGGAATGGCTTTTCTGTTAATAGGCAGATTTCATTATAACATGCATATTACCTCAATCCCAAGAGCACGTCTTTAATAGGCAAATGGGGGGAGATCTATCACTGTACCAAGGAGGTTCCCCACTGTCATTTAGAGTATGTTAAAGTAAATGGTGAGGCACTGAAAATGGAAGCAACCAATGATACGTGACCTTCAGCAATGACGGCCACGGCATTGGACTATCTCGCTGGCCTTTGGTTAAAAAGTATTTACATAGACCATCCCACCAAGTGCAGCGGCTGGCCAAGAGTGAACTTGCTCACCCTGCTTTAATGAACTGAGGCAGCCCATTACAAGCAAAAATGGCATACTTAATTCTAGCTCATCTCCCGCTCCAACCCTGGACATCCCACGCTGCCTCAGGTCACCCTCCGCTGTCGCCCAGGGGTCAAAGTAATTTCGAGCACCTTCATTTCCTGTGGAAAGTACAGATGGACGTCAAAAGAGAAAAGAGAGCAAAAGTGAGTGAGTGAGAGCTACAATAAGAGTGAGAGAGAGAGATAGAGAGAGAGAGAGAAAGAGAGAGCATGCTTCTGTGTGTGTGAGTGTATGTGTGTGGAAAAGGGGTTGATAGGTGGCAGGTTGGTTGAGGTTAGTGATTATTAGAAGCATATGAAGCGAAGATGTTAATTTTTAAAAGCCCACACCAGCCAACCTGATAGGGCTTCTCTTAGCCTCTGTTTCCCAGAAGTGAATGCCACCAGGGCCCACTGCTGCTCTGGGGCCTAATTAGCATGCTAGGAAAAGGTCAACCCAGGCAATCTCTTAAACACAACCTGCCATATGTTACCTGTGTTCAAACGAACTAATGAGAAACGTGTAAGAGCATAGAGGCTACAATTTCAAAGACAATATCCTAGCTCTGAGGGTCAATGGCCAGAGCTAGAGAGGGAGAGAGGGAAGAGAGAAAGTGAGCAGAGAGTAAGCAAAGTAAGAGGGGGAGAGCAAACTCCATGTCCCATTGCCTTCTTATTAGCAATCAGTGACCTATGGGCATCAAAGCTGTGTTTATGGGAATCCAGCAGCTAGAGGGGGTATTCTCTTAACCAGGTACACCCTGCTACACTACTTGAATTGATGTGGTTGGACTGTGGTATTCAGACCTACCCATTTCAGTCATAACTGTGGTGGGTTACAATTTACTGTTTTGTTAGTTGATGACTGTTATTATGGTATCATTAATATGACTCACTGTGGACAAGGAGGAACTATGCAAAATATTAAGACTTCAAAGCAAACTCTGTCTCAATCATCTCTGTAAATATTGCAAATAAAGGTGTAATAAGTTGTCCTTGGTAATTCTGAGGTTACTCTTTTTGTGTAGCAAGTTTGTATAATGCTGGCTAACTTTGAGGAAGTGTCTCAGAGTCGTAAATTAGATTTTTAATTTCCCCCATTTTTAATACAATTATCTTCGCTTTCTTTACATATGCATTAACTGGGCAAATGCTACACTTGGATTAATGTTAGTCCCAATTAAGCATAATACTAAACATCTTTTATTAACACTTGTTAATAAAATTAACACTTAGTGTAGTATGTGTGTAAAAAAAAGTTTATAAAATGAATTAAAGGAATATTCATTTTATAAAGAAAAATAAATAAAAAAGACAAAGTGCAGGCTTGACCTTGGCTTGAATTTGGTAATAGCTTGTATTGTTTATCTGTAGTTTAAGGCCGGCAGCTGAAACTAAATCACTTAACCACAGTTAATAAGCTGCCTGTCAATTGGTAGTTGGCAAACACTGTATACCAGTCTCCATCGTTAATATACTGTAGACTGACAGCCTTTTAGCCAAGTCTAAAATATTTACATTATTTGCATTGTACTGTTCAGCTATAAATAACTATGTTAAGAAATAAGGAGTTGTGTAGCATGAAGTGTACTACAAACATTTAAAATAATATATTCTACTTTTTAAAATGCGAATATACCAGACAAGTCAGTTCCACTAGTTGCATGACTATTAATGTCTCTCTCATTGAGTGTACTGTATGTTCTCAATGACAGGCCAGTAGCATGCCGAAATTCATATCAAAGAATCGTAAGTGTAATTTATGTTACTGTAAATTGTCATTATGCTTTCCTTCCAGCAGACTAGCAGTTAGCAGCATTAGCTCAGTAACAATATCTAAAGCCCACTAAACCAATAGTAAACAATAACCTCAAACAAGCAAACAAACAAACCCATCCTGCATAGTCTGCCTGTGGGTAACACTGTTCTTCAAGTCAATTAACTAGCAAAATCATTGGCCTCACTAATAGTTACCCAGCTAATGTTAGCTTGCTAGATGGAAGCAAGTTACTTGCTAACAAGCTAGCACAATGATATGTGCTTGAATATAAACAGATGAAGAAGATGCTAATTTGAACCATTTGAAATGGTTGGCTGAAATGTGCCTTGGTGCTACACTCTCCCCTCCCTGCTAACTCCCTGACAATCCTGTTAATTACTCAAATATGCTAATGTTTGCAAGTATGTTTCATGAGGAGTGAAGTAGAAAAATCAACAGCTGCTTTCAGATCCAGAAATAAAGAGATATCAGATTGATGTAAAAATGCACTCTATATCCCCTAATCTAGCCAACTAGCACTGGATTCCTGCATGTGATCCACTACGCTTAGGTATCTCTCTAGAAATAAGTGTTCACATGCAGAAATGTAGTCCCTTTTTCAGAAGTCTTTTGGAGATAATTTCAGCAGAGGATAGTTATGGGATGTTAATATTTTGTATTAGAGCTTATATCATATATAGTAAAACAAAAGTATTGGGTATAACAAGCCCATTTTTGTATTTGGGTTAAATTGCCAAGGGAAAACTGTCACTGTGCATCTGTGGCTTTGACAGACTATACACTGCCATTAACCAGCAATAATGTTCACTACTTTTTTAACTTTTTTTTTTTTTAATTACCTGCAAAATTCAACATTTCATCAGGGACAACGTAAAATATCTACTCAGCTCTAAGACAATAATTCTCTCATTATTCTCATCACACACAGTGCTATCCACGCAGATATACATCACACATCCAGGTTCAAAGTGTGTCTACACCAGGGGTGTAACGCAATGCCATTATCTGCATCTGTATCTGTTTAGTGCTTAAAATATTTACATCTGGATTTAAACTGGAAGTGGGCATGGTCTGTACCAGAAAGATTTTGTTGTTGTTGTTGTTGTTGTTGTGGGGTGAATGCTACCACTGTGCCCTAGAAACACTGGAAAACATTTTTTTTCACTCACAAATTATAACAAGAAGTAGCAGTTTGCAGAACATAGCTTCACTCAACTCCCGAACCAGACACCCTGTGGAACTTTCTGGAAAGTCTTTTAATTTGACTCGGTAAGCAAACTAACTACGTTTCAAACCAACATTGTCTTTCCCAATGTTGACAAAAAAGAAACTGTTATTTAGGCTACAGCTGACAACAATAGTCATCTAAAAACATTTTATCAGATTTAGTTTTTGAGTTTGTTACACTGCAGAGTAGAAAAGTTCCCTGGACACGCTATCAGAATTTATTAGAAACCTGGGATGCTGTGAGTCAAATATTTTCTTCCAGTAATGTTGGAGAATGATCATTTAGGAAAGCAAAAAATATGCTCAAGGAAGTATAAGTATAAAAAGTATATTACAATATATACAAGATTTTTAAAATTAATTAAATTATTATTTTTTGTGTCGAGCCCTGCAGAAATATACAGCTTTGTGCACAGCGCGTCTGTTTAAGGTATATGGAGCAATGGTTCAATATATGAAAACATATTTCTACTCTACAGAAATATAGTGGTTTATTTTGGAGTTCATCTCCCATTAATGTCATAATGATGCTGTTCCGTGAGCGGGGTTGCCAGGTTCCCTATATAAAGGCCACGTATATACTGCAAATCAGAAATGGACACCTGTTAACTTGTTCCCTCCAAAAGACTGGCGAAAAAAGAAGTATATGTCTACTTTTTCCTATGCACAAACATTTTGGGATCGTTTCAAATCTTTCTGTGCAGTTTTTGAAATGTAGTTGTGGTGAAAATTTTGCTGAAACCTGGCAACCCTCTTTAAAGCTCCTTCTTTAAATCTCGAGATTAAGGTAAAAACCTCATGCGACTTTTCTATTGTTTTGTCCAGCAGGATCCCAGTCCCTAAAGCTGGCAGGCTTTCTTTAAAAAAAAAAAAAGAAAGAAAAAAAAACACCCAAAAATGAACACTCCACTTATTTTTCATATCTGTATTTGTATTCTTTTAGTATGCAGTAGTTGTTTAATCTGAATAATGCATTCACATTCGGTTTGCACCGACTGTACGCGCACATACAGTACAACATCACAACTTATATCTGCTTTCAGAAATAGATGGAACTACTTGTTGAGGCAGGCTAGCTGAGGAATGTGGGCCTGTGGAGGTTAGGATGGGAGGCAGGGCAAGTCTCTGTCACTGTCTTTGAGTGTAATGAAGAGTGAAGCTTCACCTCTTGTGCCGGCAAGGGCTTCCAGCTTTGTTTGCTGTTGGTGAGCGGCAAGAGTGCTATCCTGCCCGTCACCTCCTATTTCTCTTCCCCCATCCCTCTGTCTGCCACAGCTCTGCTCGTCCTCCTCCTCTCCACTCAGGAGCACAGGATTTACAATGCACTTCATCATCCCCCTCTCCTCTTCCTCCAGCTCCTGCTCTTTGGCTAGGGAGGTAAAAAGAAAGAGAGAGGAGGTCAAGGCAGTGCATTTCTACCCCAAAGTGCATTCAATATAGTGAGGCTTCTTTCCAGGCTGAAACATTCATGTGCAGCCTGGAGACTGTAACTGAAGAACAATTAGGTTAAAATTGACCCCAAAAATCATGCAGCGAATGAGTGGTGGGGGGAAAAAGAGAAAAAGAAAAGAAGAAGAAAATGAAGATGGGGATGAAGGAGAAAAAGAAGAAGAAGAAATGATTAAAATAATTACAAATTGTGCCCTGACAAGCAAGAGCAAAATTTAGCCCAGAGCCATTTGTCTTTAATTAGTTAATTAATCCTTACACAAATTATGAGCAATAACTCATCATACGGAGCTCACCCATCAGAAATTCAGCCGACTTAGATTTCTTCTGCTTAGCTTGCTTCAGAGCCTTCTGCTCCAACTTCTGGAGGGAAATTGTTAAATGAATAAATTAGTTGCAGAATGAAGATCATCATTTATGATCCGCAACTAACACAGTATTTTAAATATGGAACGACACCGAAATGACATTTAATTTACATCGCTGCTAAAGGGGTCAAGCACTAATTGAACAACAGGGGTGGAAAAAATTTAATCATAAATAGATAAGAAAAGTTGACACGAATGCCTAATGAAGGTCACATTAAAATACTTCCTCCTTCTCCAACCACAGCCCCCATCCGAAGAAAAAGCAACATTTTCCCTTCAAAAACTGCGCTTTTTATACTGTGTGAAAATGCTGATATGTTCTGTGAATATGAATATGCAAATCAATACAAACACATTGCACATAACATGAAAAGTGAGTACGCATACACACCCCCGCCACACACACACACGCACACGCACACACACGCACAGTGTACAAGGGGAGAGAAAATAGGAATCACGAGTTATTGAATAAAATAAATAACAATTTGTTAAATAACGTACAATACCAGTGCGATATCAGTGCAGTAGTTAAAGCCTTTTATGTGTAACAGCAACCAGCCTGCATAGATCAGAGTGATAAAACAGTCGGCGCAGAAGCAGGCTGCTTGCATGTACACAATATAAAACATGGTTTCAAAAATGAAGAATCAGGCTGTGTAAGAGGAAGATGTTTTTCATTCTAGATGACAGTGCAATTAAAGCAGCGAGAGGACACATTCCAATCTGGAGAGAAGAGTTTAGCGAATCTGTTTTTACATCCAACAAGCCCTAAAGCCAGACATTCATTTGCACCACTGAGATTAATGCTCATCTAATTGTAACTTATTTAAAAACCATTTTCTTTTTTTCATCTTCTCACCACTGCCTTCAAATCAATTTCTCCAACAGAAAGACTGCAATGCTGACCAAAAAAAAAATCTCAGTTGTACCAATTATGTTTTAGGAAAATTATTATTACTATTATTATTATTATTACTACTACTACTACTACTACTACTACTATTATTATTATTATTATTATTATTATTATTATTACTACTACTACTACTATTATTATTATTATTATTAATAATAATATTAATAATAATAATAATAATAATAATAATAATTTATTCTTGTTGTATTCTTATGTAATGAACCATACTGAGACCATGTTTCTAACTGAACGTTCTCTAAGGAGCCTGAACCAACCTACCAGCTGATGTCCTGATTAATTGAAAACTCCACAACAGTGTAAAGAACTTATGAAGTTGTGAATGTGATGGCAAATTATGATTTTTTTTCTTTTTTTGAAAATAGCTGCTTTAATGTTTAATTCTAAATATTAAAAATTCTAAAAAAAATCATTTTAATATCTATAAACATTTTGCTTCATTTCAAAAACACTGAATTGTTTATATTCTTAATTCTAGCTATATTGAATATTCAATCCTTTACTGAGATTTTTTGTGCACTCTCGATCAGAACGTGAATGTGCTTGTGCTTGTCACATTCAGTTCTTTAGCAGCTCCTGAAAACGCACAGTGTGTTTGCTCTAAATTTCGGTAACTTTTTGTTTCATGCACACACATACAGGCGCAGACATTGATGGGGCTGGTCTTTGTTACACTGATGTAATTAAGCTTAAATTAGCTCTGTGTGGGCGGATAGCCTTTAGTTCTCAAATCAGTATTTTTTGCCCTTGAGACGCAGGCACTTTGAAGAGGGTGGCAAAATATAACAGATATAAAGTTTAATTATTGTACAAAATGTTTCATTGTCACCAGATGTGAGCATCATACAGGAGATAATATGCCAAACACACATTCCAGTATAAATATTATTATTATTATTATTATTATTATTATTATTATTATTATTATTATTATTATTATTGTTGTTGTTGTTGTTGTTGTTGTTGTTGTATTGTATTGAAGGAGCTAAATTGAAACTGCACCTGTTAAGGTTTACGTCATATGATTTTTCAGTACAAAAGCAGATTTGGTAATAATCATTGCTCATAATTTATCACATTTCATATTTACATGTTTCTTGCTTAAAGATTGGCACTGCAGAGAAAAAGTCTACGGCTGAAATATAGTTAGTAAAAAGTCATTTTGATCCTTCTAGCTGGGAAATTCAGAGAGCTGCACGTTATCTTTTAATTTGCCTTCCTAAATAAGCATTGTCTTTTTTTCCCCTTTAGGTATGGTATGTCAAAACAGAAATCATTCAAGGACAAAGCATACATCTGTGTGATATCTGAATAAATACACTAGACTATGATCAAAAACCGTAATAATCAGTATTCAAGTGGTCGGGCGCACTGCCAAACCTGGGTTCCGAATCACTGCTTAACTGTTACAATATTCTAAATATCATAACAGCCCAGCTCCTTCCTGACACACCATTCCAGTGCAGATAAATATATGAAAAATCCTGCATTGGTCTAGTGTCTTCTGCCAAGCAAACACTACATTACAAAACCACAAGCTACGGTACAGGCCTCCAACAAAATGGGGCAGAAAAAAAACTGGCTAGATTAAGATGACATCCGGAGGCATTCAGTTTGTGGTTTAAAAGTGAAAAGCCTGCCCGTTTTCCCAAGAGCCCTAAACATGAAGCTGCTAGTTTAGTTTAGAACAGGGAGGACAGAGGGAGGGGAAAAGCATTCTGTAACTAAGTGGTGACAAGTGAAATGTATGAAGTTTTTAAAAGAATGTGATTGTTGTCAAAAGGAATTGGGCACAACAGCAGCTTGTTCAGTTCAGGTTGTAGTCAAAGAGGTGGTGGTGGTGCAGGGATAGGTACAGATAGACAGGGCACAGGGCTGGTGGGCATAGACCAGCTCCGCGGTGAATTTTGCATACTGTACGGATCAGCGCCCAGTTCAGACGAGTCACATTGAATCTGCCATCAACCAACTGTGCTTCATGAAACCGTCGACTCTCATTTATGTCTGAGTATTTGCCTCGGCCCAGCTGCAGTAAACAAACGCTGCACTCTCAAGCTTTGTGCTTGAACCTCTCCTTCTCTCTCTGTTTATCTCCCATTGATCTGCTAATGCATAGAATAGCGGGTGTCCTCCATGAAATCAAATCAAACTAAAACATGAATCATGTATTTACAAAGGAGCACACATACCTACTCAATAAACATGCACACAAAACGTGCACACACACACACACACACACACACACACACACACACACACATACACACACATGCAAAGTAGAATCAGGCATCGGTGGTGCTGCTGTTATCTGCTTTGCTTAGGAACTAGACTAATTAATGATACAAGTAGTATATTATCAATTAGAAATATTAAACAAGACTAATAATAAATTAATACTTCTAGGCATTTCTAACATTTATGACTTTTCCTTTTTTTTTACTAAAATGATATTAAGGGTGTAATTTAGCAAAGAGTAGGTAGAATAGGATAGAATAGAATGTATATTTAAAAAAAAAAATTTAAAAACACACAGTGATTAAATAGGTGACGTTTTTGCGTAACCAATTACTGCAGGCCTTTTTCAATATATTTTTAGCACATGCATTTTTCAAATAAGCACAAGTAATTGCTATGAAGCTAACAGCTCTTTGCTGAACAACAGCAGTGTCAGTTGCTAAAGACAGGAAAACATAATTAGTATTCAGGCTTAATTAATCTACGCTAGTCCTTTTAAGAGAATTAGTCAATTATTTATGCATGTGTGCACTTTGATGCCAACAGATTAAGGTGGCAACAACAAAATGAGACACTTTTTTCATGCTTTAATGAAACTATTTTCACTATATTTACTGAACTATAAACAATAAACTTCATATGCAAGCTCTGCTTCTTTGATAGAAGCCTTGTTATCCAGACAAGGTAAAAAAAATGGTCAGTCAAAGTGTACAAAATGATCTCTAGAAACATCACATGTAGAGAATTTATGGCCAATAGGATTGGTGAATAATGAAATACATAAATATTATGTTCTTTTGTGCTTAAATCCAACACATGAAATATCTATCCAAACAGGGGGCTTTGCTGGATCATGAGAAATTTGCTGGGATATTGAAGTGGCTTTTTGTTCATCTACTGAAGGGCGTCACAGTACTTCTGCTCTATTCCATTCCCCACTGACCTCTCACAGGCCACCACTTTGGACGATAAATGTCAGTCGTGATCCTGCCTCACTACCATAATAGAAAACGAGGTAGAGGTCTGACCTCAGCAGAGAAAAGGGATACTTACAGTACCGAATCTATCCATTGTTTCAGACTATGAGACCTCTTCACAAAGGCCACTGACCCGCTCGATCTTGGATGTGGGTGGGGGGTGGATGCAGCATGTTACGGTGCTTTGCCTGAATTTTCATCCTTGTTGAGCCTCACTTATCAGGACTGTAATTCAAATTCAGCAAGGATTGCAAAATCCCTCAAAGGTTGTACACTGTAAATCCAACTGTGCTATTTTACACAAGTGCACAGTATTACAGTAGTAGTAGTACACACCACTGGGCCATGTGTTATCTGAGGTTAAGGGTCCCTATGAATGCCAATGGCCAGATTGTAATTGGCAGAGATGAGCAGAAGAACCCTCACATCTCTCTCCCATAACAGTTCATGTACTGTTCTCAGATCAGCAAGAACTTTGACTGCCATGGCATGAGTAATGAGTAACTCCATCCAACTCATCATATATATATATATATATATATATATATATATATATATATATATATATACTGTATGTGTGTGTGTGTGTGTGTGTGTGTGTGTGTAAAAGAATGTATTGATATCATTCTCTTGGCTGGATCGGGAAGCTTGCAAGGTGGACTTTAACAGAGCAGAATGGACTTTAACAGAACAGAACATAGACTAAAAGCCACAAACACCGGATTTCCCAATCTGCGCAATCCCTAGAATTAAAATACACAGACAGTACGCCATTACCAGGCATGGACAACCTGTCCCATTACTGCGAATCATCTGTATTTGTGAAGCCAATACCTCCAGATCACAACAGCCAACATGCATTATAGGTTATATGGTTACACAACCATGTTATAACCATTACAAAGAGCTTTTCAGTAGCGTTCAAATAACACCAGTCTATACCACTGCAATCTACAGTGCCTGAGAAAGAGGCCGTGGAAGTCAGCCATTTTAGCTGACTTTGGAGCTCTATTTCAAGTTAAATTGTTTCAATAGAAATTTATAAATGTATTTATTTATTTTTAAGATATGGTGAAACTGTAGTACATTTTGTTTACAATATTAAACCTAGAATTTTACTGTTTGGTTTCGCACTAGTTTGCATTGTTTATGATTCAGAAATAAAAGGTCTTTTCAGTCATAATTTTTCTTCATTAAAATTTCATCAAAATATATTCTGAGAATAATTCCCACTGGAATTTTTGGTGCTGGTGACGGTGTCCAGGAACGATTCAGTTTACCAGACAAATGAGTATAATTCCAATTGTACGTTAATTAATACTGCTGCAAAAAAACTCAGTTTTTTCATACAGTCAACATGTAAGTAAACATAAATAAAATAGCCAACAGGCCTATGAATGCAACTGAAAACAAGAAAAAAATTCTGCTAACAAAAAAATATTACGTTATGACACGGCTGCTAATAACATTTAATTTTTCTTTGTTTTAGCTAGATTGAAATATATTTAAAGAAGCACCCTAGAGTTACCTTGCAATGCATATTTTCAAATGTGCGACCTTTCTGCTTCTTTGCTTCTGGACCAGGATCATATGTCACTGTGACCTCAACATGTTCCTCACTGTCTCGATTGCGCTGATCAGATTCTCTTGCTTTTAGCAAAAAATGTTTCATAGTTGACCGTTTCGCCATTGTCTGTTCAACTGCGATTGTACAGTGACTTTTTGCCAGTAGGTCTCAGTATCACCCACCTTTAGTTGTACAAGGAAGAGGAAACTTGAACTTCGGAATTGAGTATAGTAGTATCTGAATTTTAGAAATTTTAATTCCGGACTTGAACAGTATATGACAATATACTTGAGTGTATATGACTGAGTGACAGGAATTGTTAATTCTGTAATCGAATAATGTAACTGGATTTTCTGTGCATGTCAGCAGAAAGTTCCATCTATAAGACCAACCAGAGAGTCCGTCCCTCATCTCATAAAAATGGATGTGTGTGTGTGTGTATGTATGTATTTATATATATATGTACAGTTAGGTCTGGAAGTATTTGGACAATGACAGAGTTTTTGTGACGAGAGGTTAATTGACCAGGTGCGGTCCATTCCCTCATTACTTCAAGACAAATGAAGCAGATAAAAGGCCTGGTGTTGATATCAAGTATTGAGTTGGCATTTGGCAGCTGTTCGACTGGAGCTACCAATATGAAGTCCAAGGAGATCTCAATGCAAGTGAAGGAGGCCATCACCATTAGGCCGAAAAAACAACCTACATCTATAAGAGAGATCGCAAAAACCTTAGGTGTGGCCAAATCAACAGTTGGGTACATTCTTAAAAAGAAGGAAATCACTGGTGAGCTCAACAACATCGAATGGCCTGGAAGACCCTGGAAGACAACTAAAGTGGATGAATGCAGAATCCTTTCCTTGGTGAAGAAAAATCCCTTCACAACATCAACAGAAGTCAAGAATACTCTGGAGAAGGTAGGCGTATCATTGTCAAAATCTACAATCAAGAGACGCCTTCACGAATGTAAATAGAGAGGGTTTACAGCAAGGTGCAAACCACTAGTAACATTCAAGAACAGGAAAGCCAGATTAGACTTTGCCAGAAAACATCTAAAAAAGCCTCCCATGTTCTGGAATAAGATTCTTTGGACTGATGAAACCAAGATTAACTTGTACCAGAATGATGGGAAGAGAAAAATATGGTGAAAAAAAGGAACAGCTCATGATTCAAAGTATAACACATCATGTGTCAAACATGGTGGAGGCAGTGTTATGGCATGGGCACGTATGGCTTCCAATGGAACGGGCTCACTGGTGTTTAATGATGATGTGACTGCTAACAGAAGTAGCAAGATGAATTCTGAGGTGTATAGGGCTATACTCTCTGCTCACATTCAGCCAAATGCTACAGAACTGATAGGACGCCGCTTCACAGTGCAGGTGGATAATGACCTTAAACATACTGCGAAAGCAACTCAAGACTTTTTGAAGGCAAAGAAATTGAATATTCTTCAATGGCCAAGTCAGTCACCTGATCTCAACCCAATAGAGCTGCTTTTCACTTACTGAAGACAAGAGTGAAGGCAGAAAGACCCACAAACAAGCAGCAACTGAAGGTGTCTGCAGTGAAGGCCTGGCAAAGCATCTCCAGGGAGGAAACTCAGAATTTGAGTTTTGAGAACATGGGCTCCAGACTTCAGGCAGTCATTGACTGCAAAGGATTTTCATCCAAGTATTAAAATTATGGTTGTATTTACAATTATATCACTTTGTCCAAATACCTTTGAGCCCCTGAAAATGGAAGTACTTTGCTGATAATGGCTGTAATTCCTAAATGGTAAATGCCATTATTGTGGAACCTCTTAAAATAAAGCTGAAAGTCTACACTTTGATCACATCTTGATTGTTTTCTTTCAAATCCATTGTGGTGGTGTATAAAAGCAAAACCACAAAAGCTCTGTCATTGTCCAAATACTTCCAGACCTGACTGTATATATATATATATATATATATATATATATATATATATATATATATATATATATATATATATATATATATATATATATATATATATATATATATATATATATACATTGGTTTCCACTCCTGTCAGCCAAGAACAGGAAACTGAGGCTACAGTGGGCAGAGACTCACCCACACTGGACAGCTGAATATTAAATAAGCATCACCTGGTCTCATTTTACATTAAAGTTATGTTCATATTTTAAAGTTAAACAAATGAGTTTGATGTGGATGGATTTCATTCAACTTCATATAAATTAAGCTGGAAGTAATGGGATGAACATTGCCTTTGAAACTAACTGAGCCTTGCAAATATTACCAAATTCACAAGTGTGAGAACAGGTTTGGTGACAAAAGTCCTTAGTTAATTTACTTTTAAATACCTGAGTGTACAGTGCCTTGCATAAGTATTCACCCCCTTGAATCTTCTCACATTTTGTAGTGTTTTAACTTGAAAGTGAAAAGGTTTTAGTGAGAATATACATCATGAATCTACACAAAATAGCCTATAATACTGAAGTAGGGAGAAAAATGTATATAGTTTCCAAAATTGACAAATTTACAAATAAAAAAATAACATTGTGAGTGCATAAGTATTCACCCCATTTTTGTGAAACCCCTAAATTAGATTTGGGACAGTTGCCATCAGAAGTTAAATAATTAGTTGAATGTAGTCAATCTGTGTGCAATTAAAGTGTCACATAATCTCAGTATAAATAGACATGTTGCTGGAAAGTTCGATAGACACCATAAAAATTGTATGTTTTTTATTTGAAACCCATTTCAATATAATTGGCTATTTTGTGTAGATTCATGCCATATAATCCCAGTTAAGTACATTTCAGTTCTAGGTAACACTACAAAATGGGGACAATGTTCAAGTAGGTGAATACTTATTCATGGCACTGTTCGTATGTGTGGACACAAATTTCCTCTTCTGATTAAAAGTTAAACACTGTACACATAATCTAACTTACTTAAGTAGCCTATGAATTTTTTCACTCCTGATAATTAGACAGTGAATAGGGGAAATTTCAGAAGGAGTAAAATGCAGAAAACTATCCTTGTTTTCTTTATAATCTACAACAAACTGTTAAAGATGAAGATATTGCCAAAAAGGGTGAAAGTACCACAAGCATGCATGTATAAATGCATACAAATATAGATCCAAAACAACAATATGGTGGAGACCTGAACATGAGGTAATAAAATGCATAATGGTGTATTTCACCAACACACTGTCACTGTTGAGTAAGCTCTTTCTCTTCACCTTTATGAGCTTCACTGTGTTTATAGTAGCATTATCTTGACAACATATCTAGATGAGGGACAATGAAAGAGGCATTCATTTATTATCTAAGGTAACAAATTATTTCCCGTCTATTCATTTCCGTCAAATAGAAGACTATTTGGGCTTTTTTTTCATCTCGTTACTCCATTGTAATTCACACAGCTTCCTCAAGTTCCTGCTGAAACAGCAAAACAAACCCCAGGCTAAATGTGAAAGATTATCCCTTACCATGCAAGTTAGGGTGAAACTCTACACTTTTTCACACTAAACAGCTCTCCATTGGGTGTGATCGTAAAACATGTTAAGCTACTGAATCAACATTTTGCATGGGGGGGAGAGAAATGTGTGTTGTAACACGTTTTGGACATTGTTTCTGATTACATTCTGTGCAATAATAAAAACAATCCACCACCTCGCAATAACGAACAATGAGACCGCCTAATATCACTCTGGCGCAAGTCACACAGACATCACAGCTATTTCCTACTTCAGAATCTCACTTCATTCTCCGAAACAGCTTTGTGCTAAAGACACCGAAGACAAAGAAATATTTTTTCCATTCATGAAAGGATACATATCAGCTATTCCACAATATATATTATTAGACTAAAGACTACAGTTTGATGTCCACATTTCTCATTTGTTGATTTCTTTTTTTCTCAGCTAAAAGGGGATAGGGGATAGATGCTTTATATGTCTTCTATATCCCAAATCATGTTATGAGAATAACGTGAGGATGACTGTCACAGGGTCTTCAGGGACTCACTTTAACAAATGCAATTGCCTGTACATTCACACAGCACACAAACCGTCCTGAGACAACAGAATGTCAATCCTGCAACTTCTGCAGCCAAGCAAGCTTCATCTCATTGCTCTGTTCCACAATAACAATGCTTCATATGATGGCATATAAGAGCTTTAACTAAGAACAGTAACCTAGTGTTAAGTGTGACTGTTAGCATACCCTTAGGACAAAATGAAGAATATAAACATTTATAAGCAGACAAACATTTATACAACAAAGAAACTTGTTTTAGGTTCTACATAGGCCAATGTTTCTTCATTATCACACAGAACAGTGTACATTCAAATATTAATGAAAACAACAAAATGCTTTGCATCTCTATTCCTCTATTTATGTGATATGTTTTTTAAAATGTGCATGCCCACTCTTAGACTTTAAAACTCAATTTGTCTCCTCTGAACAGCTTCGATTTAAAAGTATTTATTGTAGATACTGTTAAATTGTTAAATAGAAGTATGCTTTCTCTTTTTTCACCCAATGTTGTAAACTTTTGCACTTAACTGCCTTTCTTTCCTTTTATGATGTGTGCATTTGGTAAGGTAAGCCAAAAGATAATCAAATAATCATAAATAAACAAAATACGTTAAAAGTCGCTAAAGGGCAAAACATAGCATGCACACACACACACACACACACACACAGTAGCCATCACAGCATCTCAGTAGAACTGGGCTACTGATCAGTCAGGTTTGCTCAGCTGTTAATCCTGGGCGAGAGGTCGCTCTGTTTTCAGTCTTCTTGCTGTTGTGGCAGCTGAAATATTTGCCTGACATCTTTTGTTACCTCTGCAGCAGAGCTGAAGGATGGAATTTCATAGCCACCCGAACGGAGATCACTCCACCTTGTTGCCTAAGTGAATATCCCCAGGCCTATAAGTCTCACACCCGTTATTTCCGCAGGCGATTCCTGGACAGTGAGGATCCTATGAAACTTTTTTCCCCAGAGTTCTACAGGCGATAAACACAAGTTGCTATGACAACAGATAGGGCGCAAGTCTGGAAAGCCATCTCTCGTGCACACGTGCGGAGAAACATAATGCGTGCGTGAGGCCTCATTCGCCTGTGCTGTGCTATTCGAGCTGTGGGCATCCATTACACTTTCAGAGAGACTGCTTTGTGGTTTGGCTCTTCACCTGCTAAACATAGTGTCAGCTGCTGTTGTTAACTCATCTGCACCTCTTAACTGTGCGCAGTAAACCTTTAATCATCATGTTTTTACTTTTGAGCATTTCACCTGCCTGTTTCATGCTCTCCAATTTATAGCAATTCACATGACTCACTGAATATACAAAAAGTTACACAGTTATACAGTTATGGGCAGTTATACAGTTATGAGTTGAAATTAATCAAACTCATCAATGCCCTTATACTCTGCCATGTTTCACAGTAGGCAAAATATAAATGTAAAAGTAGTGTGACATACTATTAACCACACAACTAACATAGCAACTATCATTTTTTAATCACTTAATTTCATTACAAAAATTGAGAAATAACTTGCTCTCTTCTGTTTCTGTTTTTCTACACATACTTGCCAGGCTGTCCAGCCAGTTACAGAAGCCTGTCTCCTGTTGGCCTCTGATGGTAGTCAGTGTGTCAGTTGAGCCTTACAAGAGCTAGAAAAGCCCTAGTGGTGTCAATGGTTCAAGACACACCAGACACCTTGGGCAGTGGTTATCCTAGGTGTTTAGCCGTGTCCTATAACTGGTAGTCAGCTTGGTGCGTCAGGACCTGGAGACTGCTTTAATGGTCGGCAAGCAACTAAATTGTGTTTGTGCTTGACTAAGTTTAGGAGTGTTTAAAGTATTTTTGCATTTGTTTTTCAATTATACTTTTTAGGACATGTTCCCTGGTGGTCAAGCGGCTAAGGATCCTGCACTCTCACCCTCCCATAGCCCAGGTTCAATTCCTGGGCAGGGAACCAACACAGCTACAGGGAGTGTACTCTTAGTGCCGGTCCCAAGCCCAGATGAAAATGGAGGGTTGGGTCAGGTAGGGCATCCAGTGTAAGACCTGTGCCAAATCAAACATGTAGACCAATGATCTGCTGTGGTGACCCTAACAGGAGCAGCCAAAAGAACAACAACCTTTTAGGACATCCTTCTGTTGTTGCATCAGGCACTTTGGATAAGCCATTTGTAACATGACTTCCTTGTATCTATTTCAGCTTAAAGCTGAAAAACATTTTTATTATTAACATATTATTACTGAGTCAGGGAAGAATACGACATTGGTAACACTTCACATTAAGGTGCCCTTAACTAGAATTATAAATTATCACGTGTATTAAATGATGTTTAATCAATCCATGACTAAAATAAGTCAACATGAATGAGCAAAATCAAATTATAGTTCCTGCTGATAACTTACTGAACTCTGGTCGCAGTTCTGAATTTTGCCAGTTCGCAGATGCAAAGAGTTATTGGTCCATATTGGTCACTGTGAGCTTAATTTTGCTCATTGATGGTATGAACTTTGGTTAATGCAGGTGTTATTTGGCATATTTGATATATTATTAACAAAATAAATAATTACAAGTGCTGGTTGATTTCTTAATGTTACTTATGGTGTACATAGTATAATATAGCGAGCTGACCTGAGCTGCTGTCAGTCGCCCTGACAGACCCATAATGGCACTCATCAATCAGCACTGTTTTGAGGTGCCGGGTCAGAATTGGGAAAAATTTGTACTCATGCGTCATACTCCAGCGCTTATGCAGCAAATGTCATCGCACCCCAATTTCAGGTACAAAAGATCTACCTAGTGAACTACACAGGGACTGGCAGGAGCTGCAGCCAATCAGGAGAAAGAGAGTCCACATGTGTGTGTGTGTGTGTGTGTGAGAGAGAGAGAGAGACAGAGAGACAGAGAGTGAAAAAGTCTAATGTACTATGATAGGAAAATGCATGCAGGATTAATGGCGTTTTAGTTTTTTTTTTTCTTTTTGAACAGATAAAACATTTATTTATTCTCTAATTTGATGGAAGGCTGATATAATGGGAAGCCAATATAGTGAATAATAGCCAACTTATCCTAGTCGTGGAGTTAGTATTACAACCCAGTTGAGAAGTTGTTTTAGCTAGAAACCTAACGACACAATGCAAACAACTGCAAAATATGAATTGTTGGGCTAAATTCCAAACTGCATGCTAACGTATATGTCAAAACATCATTGGTGTCATTAATATTTAGGCATACTACTTAGTGTGCATTCTGCAGTTTGGGACACAGGCTTGAATTCTGTCTGAATGTGTGCATTGTCAGCTAGGGCGGGGCAAATATGACTATTGCTATCTTGATAAATTATGTCACAATACACTTTTTCTGAGATATCATGAAGGTGTTTTTTTTTTTTTAATTAAATAAATTTAATTACAGAGTGGAAGCAGCTGATATGATTTTGTACTTAATCTTTAAAGCTGTAAAATGTTCATTTTTTACAGAGTTTTATTTTTTTCTCCTGTTCAGTGTTAGATATAATTTATTTACTTTTTTTATATCATTTAATGGCCTTTAATTATTTGCTTTTTGCAGTAGAAAATACTGCAGCAATTAAAAAAAAAAACTGTTTAGCCTTATTCAGCAGGGGGTGCTGGTAAGAGGTTGTAGCGCAGTAATGTTGAATTTTGAAAAGTGATTTTCTGGCTAAATAATGTGTATATTTCCTGTAGTGATAATGTTTTATTCACACATTACACAGGTTTTTAACAAGAACCAACCACACTTTAGAATTCTTAAAGATTTCTGGAAGCGGTTTTCTATTTACTTTTTAGATGAAACTAATAACTTGGGGAACCAACTTTTTTAAGTACATGTGACTCACTTATTTTATATATACACAATTCTAATCAACATTAACATTTAGGGGAAGCTGTTTTATCAGTTAGATGCCATGTTAGAGCTGATGCTAATATTACAGTGCCCTGCATCTACCAGATGGCTTATCCGGTTTAGACCTATTCTAATTGTGCTTTTATTATTGATATGAATCTCCTGGTATTGAGGCAGCCGTCAAAAGAGGCTCTTGCCTGCGTTAGTAGAGCTACTCTATGTGCGAAAGAGGGCTTTGTTACTTCTCAACATCAATTACTGTAATGAGGTCCATTCAAGGTAACCCATCATGTAGGTTTGTAAACATTCATTATGCATCATGACAATTTATACAAAGGTTCCTCATTCATAATTTACAGTGTCTAGTACAAACATACTTCAGCACAAAGGCAACCAAAGGAGTCAAACAGCTGGTATGAAGGATAGATGCAAAACAAAGCATTTTGCTTGCAAACAGTCACAGGACATAACGTCTGCCTAAATACACACCGGCACGCACACACACACACACACACACACATTTACATTGTCTCTCCATCTCTCCCTCTCCATCCCTTCTCTCTGCTTTGTTATCGATTGCCATGCAACTAGGCCATTCCTGTCCTTTTCGTAGGGGACACTTATAAAATATGGTCATGTGTTTTATAGAAATTGTTTACAAACAGTAAATATATGAATGTCTAAAATTATATATATAATTACACCTCTTCCTCCATCACACACCTCTTCCTCTATCATGCACCCATAATGTACATGATAGAGAATGTCCACGGATGCATTTTTTCATCATTTGAATCATCAAGTGATGATCATTTTGACTGATATGCCTTTATTTGACTGTATTTCATCACAGCTTTGTGTTTGACTAATGACTTGGGTTCGATGATAAGCAGCCCATGGGACACACTGGCCCATGATGTCTTTTTCAAAGATAGTGGCTCTGCTTCAGTGCTACTATTTCACTTTCCTGTTTCATTATCCATATCACAAAGTGTGCCATTAGGATCTAGGTGCTTAATAGGCTGGTTGTAAAGGCAATCTAAATAAGACATCTCCTTGTGGTCCTCCACCTCTCCTCTACGACTGTCCTTGATTGGTGATATGATTAAATATAGACTTGAATCTGTGTTTCCGGCTTCAGCTTATCCAATTAATTGCATGTGTAGGCATGAGAGTGGTTAATGATGTTATCTTACCTAATTAACCTGCATAAAGCTCCAACCGGCGGACAGTCTTGTTCATCCCTCATCTAAGTGCTCATTACTATCATTAATGTAAAGGGGCTAATCCCGCACTACTGATGTCGGGCTGCTCAGGCACCATTAATTTAGCTCGAACTCTATTTTGGCTGTGCGCTGCAGTCATTTGTTAAAGCTGAAATTATACAGCTATCTGCAGCTGACTGCTGGTTGGGGGAAATGGCTGCCAAGCATGCTTGTTTATTTAAACTGGCAGGAAGCGAAGGTATATTTAGTGCCTGGGAAGTGTTTTGTGAATGGACGTTTTATGGAGTTTTTTAACAGGGCTGAGTGAGACCTGTATTTCAGAAACAGCCTTTGTGTAGCAGACATGCTGTTCCTGTAGCAATATTGCATCTTGATTTATTGTTAAAATTGAATACACTTCACTTCCATGCAACTGTACTAACTGAGATGTAGTACAGTAATAATAATAAAAAAAATTAAAAAAAACTACTAACCTGATAGAAAACTAAACATAAATATTTTTTTTTCTCTGTCATATACTGTAAGGCTTTTCATATTCATAAGAATGAAATTCAGTTACAGTTAATTTAGCCAGACTTTTTGCTACAGTTTCATGAAGCTGTTACACGAGAATAGCTCTCTCACTTGCTTTCTTTCTGTGTCTCTCTCTCTCTGTCTGTCTTTCTTTTCCCGGCTTTCCCAATTTTGCAAAGCAGCTTCAATGCATTAACGTTTCAGAATGCCAGTGGATCAATAGCATTCATTGGGCAATGTGTCATTTGTTAATCAGGTATTGATGAGAGTATCGACAGGAGGCTAAATAATCACAGAGCCAGCACCAGCTTTCATATGTTTCCTTAATTATGTTCTTCATCTTAGTCTACTCACTCCAGCTCTCGGCCTGTTGTCCACAGATCTAACAGGCTACTAAGGGCTGTTACTGGCTTTAACAACTGCACTTAGCAACACATCCATATTGGTTACGATTGAAGGTCACGAGTTTATGTTTGAATTGCAGAGCACGTTTCTGCAACAGTGTTGAATTTAGACAAAGAAAAACTAGTTGCATGTTTTAATTATATATATTATGCAAAAGTTCTTCATTTGTTTCCAATCCACAACAGTATAATTAGATAATCTGACATTTCCGCTGCTTCAGAAAAAAGAAAAGCATTTAGTTTTGACTTCTCTGTGTCTGAGCACAGTCAATCAAGCTGATACAGCACTCGGAAGTGTTTAAACATTCTCCTTCGTCGTGACAATGCCTACTGTAATCGCTACTCTCAGCCAAGCAGGAGCAGCTTCCGAGCCAGGCGCTAACCGCTAATGCATTCGAAACACATGTGGCTCAATTACACAAAACCCAAACGCCGGCTGTGCATCTTGGTTGGGGTTTCTCATTTGTGCAGAAGCACACATGAGTGTATCATCTGAACAATTAAAACAAAACCATGTGGGGTCTGAGTGCGAACTCGCTCATTAGCGAGTTTTCCAGGCTGCCACAGTGCTATGGCTTTGTTGCTAATAGCATGGTAGCTCAGTCCTGGTAGCGTGAAGCACCAGGACTGTTTGGGCCATGTTGTCATTCCACCATGCTCCCAGTGTATTTGAAGTGAAGGAAGAAAGAGATGACAGGCAGAGTGGGCATAGCTGTGCTTCCAGTTAATCAATAGCACTACATATTAGTTGGCCTGCTCGCTAGCATTGCACTCCTGAAGGTCAATTTTGCCATGAGCATCACTATAGGGAGGGGCTCAGGAAGACTGTTCCCTAAACTGCAGCCCAGCTTCATACCAAAACCACAACGCCACCCTTTACGGGTCAACGTCTTGCCTTGTGGGGTATAGACATAGTGGGGAATTATATCATGGCCTAGAGCGGTGTCATTGTCAAAACTCGTGTCATTGTCAGCATGATATTAACTGTCAGAAGAAACACCAACATTAACAGATTATACTGTGCTTTTATTAGATACAAGTATCCAGCAGATGCAGTGATATTTCATATATTTTAGAATTGGTCAATAATACCCGCACTACCAATTTTTGTAATTATTAATTATTTTCGTTTATTTATTTTTATTATTTTGTTAATAAAATTCTGTTTATTTGATTTTATCATTTCTGCCCATGCATTCAAGGTCCTTTAGAATATACATGCTGTAAAAATTACTTTAAAAAGAGAAATTCTACTTGAAGCATCTTCTTTAAATGAATCCCCAGATAATGAACGTCATCTTTTTATGCTGGAAAGCTGAGATTGAGGCCTCAGTAGATCAGTAGCTGCTGCTGCTCTTCTAAGAGAGCAGAGGAAGGCTGTAAGAGCTAACAGCTGATGCCAAATTCTGGTGATTGATTAAGCAAATGTTTATTTGGCCTGCACCCAGCTCTCTCTGCCATCAAAATGTCAAAATATTTTGCCATATATTTAAGCCTGTAAGAAAGATGAAGCTATAAATAACACAGCTCTTGGTGGAGGGAAAAATACATAAACGTTAAGGCTAATTTATTATTCATGCCTAGATTATTCAAGTTTGAGAGCTATGGTGTTGCACAGGGCTTGACTGATATTAAACCTCATATTTTTATGAATTGCGAAAATGTCAGTTCTTGGGTTGTGTACACGGGACTGTGGGACTGTGAGGACACAAGTGGTTTTTCATTTGACATAATAGGGTGGTTATTGTAATTAAAGTGAGATGATTAAAATATTAAATACTAAGACTGTTAATGGTATTAGAAAGTGCTCTGCTACACAATAAGATATTTATGGACTATGGCTATAACAAAATTTAAAAACATTACTCAGATTAAGTAGATAATTTGTTCTAAATGAATACGAATACAGATACAAATATTTTATTTTATTTATTTATTTTTAAGAAAGCTGGTTTCATTTTTTTTTTTACAAAAGCCTGCCATCCGCTTTCATTTATCGAGCCACCGTGCCATAGCTCACACAGTCCACATACACTGTGCACAGGGCAGCATCTCTCTGCTGGGGTCTCCAAAAAACATCAAAATAGCAAATTAAAATAAAAAAAAAAAAACTAGCATGTTCATTGCATGTGTCTTTCATCATTTTTAAAAGAACATTCTCTCTCATTATTAAATGAAAATGTTCTCGGAAAATCATCCCGGCATTACGACGACGTGCCACTTAAAGGAAGTCCATTTTTCTCACAGTAGCTGTGTCCCAGCTTTATAGTAGATTCTGACAGCGTGTCCAGCAAACCTTTTACTGAACGTTTCTGGATTGTAACAAACCCATACATCGCTGTTTTGAATGATATTTCCCTAGCTTACTCAGTCACATTAGGTAGAAGGCTTTCCAGAAAGCTCCACAGGGCATCTGGTTAAGACCAATTATGAATTCAAGTGAAGTAGTTGATGTTGAGGAACTGTTCAGGAGTCGAATAAGATTATGCTCTGCAACTTCTGGTCCAGACCACTTTAACTTCTAGTTTAAAGCCGAAATACACTTGATCAGATTTAATACAGAATATTTTGAGCAATAAATAGATGCAGTACAGAAACAATGACATCGTGTTGCACCCATATTATAATATTATGAATATTCAAGTGTGTTTTCCTTTATTTATTTAAAAACCTCTTTGTCCAGAAATAACCACCTTTCCTTTTTCAATAGAATCTAATTGTTTAATCTCTCATAAGTCAGGGTTAGAGGTCAGTGAAAGATGAGCCAGTAATGCAGGACACTCCTTAGACGTGCCCTTCTAATGTTTCTAGAGTTAGCATAGTTATCTTACAAAGGTCCTGAGTTAGCATAGTTTCGTGTTTGTACTCAAAGAGGTTTTCTGATATATCCTGCCACGTTAGATCAGGTTAGCAAGAGTTAACAGTGAATTCGACTTAAAGATCTGTCAGAAATCTTGTCAGGTTAGCTCATGTTAAAGGAGAGTTAAACTCAGGTTAGTTCAACTCTTCTAGTTGGCAGTAAAGATTATAAATTATTTGTGGTTATAAGCTTATAATCCTCTGATACATTTTGTCAGGCTTGCTTATGCTGGCTAACCAGTCCTGCACTTATATGAATGTCACTTTAAGGCCGTATTGAAACTCTTTTCCTGCTGCTTTCTGATATCTCCAGGAACAAGGAAAAGATCACATCTACAAGGCAGATACATGGGAAGCTACAGCTGACCTCAGCTGTTGAAGTGGAATGATTTCTGAAAGGCCAGGGCACTTAATTGTTCAAAATGGGCCTAGGGTCCTCATTAGAGCTTGATTCCAGGCAAATGGGGAGCATTCAGGGATAATCTCATTCCACACTGCACTGCTGATGTCATGCTACAGGAAGAAATAAAAAATATTATTGCTATTATTTCTTTGCATTACTCTGATTTGGATCTTGTGATGCCTTAGCGTTGTCACACTGCCTGCAGGGCCCGGTGCCCTAAGCTGAAGTGTGTCAGAGTGGGAGAGAGTGAAATAAACATAGGCAATGTATTGGATCTTTCTGTTCCTGCAGTGACTGACTCATTTTGGCTTTCTCATAAGCCAAACACTGTGGTACACATTGCTACAGGCAGCACAGTATTATACTGTGATATACACTTGCTAGTAAATAATGTTTATTTAGTAATATAACTTGCTTACGTCTGATGTAAAAGTGTATATGGTTTTGTGGGTGCTATTTTAGAATTGGCCAACCAGCCAGTGCTAAAATTTTCAACCTGAAATGTATCGTCCTGCACGCAACGTTTTCTTAATATAAAATTTGTTTTAGATGTTTATTCTTGTGCCTTATCATGCCAGTGGGGGAAAAAAACACATTTTACATTTCCAAACATTTTTCAAAAAAATAAAATCTGTAGATGTGGAAAAGTTTAAGAAGGACTGCTTATAAAAAAAGGAGACACCTTGTGCCTGAGAAACAGTGCACTTGTGTGTGCGTGTGTGTGTGTGTGTGTGTGTGTATACGCATTAGACAGGGAAGCAGCATATGTAACGGAGGCTTTGATCAGCTGAGCGCAACAGCAAGCCAGACCACACTGACGCTGAGGTGGAGGAGACAAAGCGTGTAAACAGCGTTAACCAGTAGCACTGTCCCTCAGCCTGTATTAACTGCATTGTGCTTTTGAACTTTTAATCATCACTATGTTAGAGTTAATGATTCATCCTGTAGTGCACCAAGGTCATTGAAACATGCATGAGTGTGTATATATGACAGCGATCTGCAGTGTGTGTGTGTGTGTGTGTGTGTGTGTGTGTGTGTGCATGCAGCAACCCCCCCCCCCCCCCCCCCCCCCCCCCCCCCCCCCCCCCCCCCCACCCCCATGCCCCTGTCTCAGAATCGTGAAACATTTGATTTCACACCCTGCCTCTCCTCTGTTTGAACTGTGCAATAGAGGATTTCAGTTTGCAAACTGAGGCACCTTGTTTGCTCTCTGTTGGGCAGCTATGAGTTATTACAGGTGTTTGACTGTGAAGGAGAACTGCATAATGAGGAGAGAGAGGAGTATTGACACACTTTAATATCTCTAAGCGCAATAAATTCACCCATTTTTAAAAGCAGAATCTCTCCAGGTATGACCCCAAAGATCCCGAAGCAACAAGAAGACCCTGCTTCTCTAACCTTTAACTTCAGAATATAAAATATAAAATCACGTCTCGTGACCCCCTCTTGTGATCTCAATTATTTCTCTCTTTTTTTTACAACAGGGCCCTTTCCTAGGCTTTGTGTGGTAGAAAAGTCTGAGACCACTAGTGAAAATGTTTCTATTTTGCATTACTATTTTTTTTATTTAATTCAGAAAATGTAATAAATTGATAAATTGTTAATTTATATTACCAGCAGTAACCTGAATAAATATTTATAAGAATTTCAGAATTTTCTAATATTTGGTATTTCCCCCATTTGCTATATTTAATTGGCTTAAGAGTTTCTATAGCAGAGGACAAAATGGCAGAAAGAAGACATATTCTCCAAACACTGCTCTTCTGTCCAATTTGGTTTTCATAAAATCAGTATGGTAAATAAATGTAAGAACTTAAATATAGTAACTACTGCATGGAAACTGGTTGCTTCAAAAGTAGACACATTTTCAACATTTGGCTGTTTTAATTAACTTTAAGATATTTAGCCTATAACAGAAACTTTGCATAAAGTAGCCTGTATTCATGATTATACATTTTCTCAATACAAACATTTTATGATTTCACTGTCCATTCTATTATCATATATTCTATTTTCACAAAGAGCGCATTTTAAGACCTTTACAGATAGTTTTTTATCAACCAATCACAGTCCTTGAATTGCTGCGTCATCCCTAGCAACGGGGTCAATCACACCTCCTCACTAAGATAAAGGTTTTTGTACTTTCCTTACTCAGAATTGCTCTGAGACGTTTCCTAAATCACTTTTAGGCTAGGACTCCCAGTTTGGACTCTTTAGGCTAAGATAGGAGCTCTCGGAGAGAACTCTAAGAAGCTTTGTGAATACGGGACCTGACCTTTTGTGCAAAACATGTTTAATATCATAAATTTACTTACATTTAAATAGGTTTGTTTTAAAATTTCAAAATTCTACAACCAACCAACCTTCTACAACAAACAAAATAAAAAAAAAAATTTAAAAAAAGATTTTCAGTGTGGTTTCAGACTTTTGTCACCTGAACAGGTAGTAAATCCGCAGTGGAGTTTATTTAGAAAGGGTGACTGTTTCCACTACAAACCTGTGGCTTTGCTCTATTAAATCAAACAATCACAGAGACATGATAAGGAAGGGTTTACTAGCTATTCTTCCACACGTAATGCATACAACCAATCATACAGACTCTGCTTGATAGCACAGTGAAATTGTAGCAGCTGCAGGTGTCACTTTGAAGCACTTTGAGATTAGGCCAGGCCTAGCGAGGTTGGTCCTACATTTAGAATTATTCCACACTGTATTTATAGCTCCTTCCTATAGCTGACTTCATTCTTAAAACTCTAGTTAAGCCACAGGCAAGACAGACAGTGTTCTGGGAGATGACTGTGGACACCATAATTACACTTCTGATTGCTGTTTCTTGGGACCTGATTGTGTGTGTGTGTGTGTGTGTGTGTGTGTGTGTGTGTGTGTGTGTGCTCTCACAAGCATTACTACATACTGCATATGTGCCAGCATGCTTGCATGGATAAGTAGCTGGAAAGGTGTCTTTGTGTCTGTTTGTGCAGGTGGTTTAGGAGAATCCTCAACATGCTGAAATGTTTGCGAATTTCATTTTGATGCATTATTATGCATGATGCTTTTTTTTTGTAGAAGAGGGAAGCAGAAGAGTGATTGGTATCCTGTCCTTCTTACACACTAAGATGACATTGCCAGTTTATAAGTAGGATGTTCATGAATGTGAGTTTTCATCAGGTGAATTGATTCTGTTCTGAAAGATAAAAGGGTACATTACCCAAAACCATTTAGGTGACCTTACAAACCTTAGTGCTGGAAGTGTCCATCTGAGTGTGGATAAACTTCTGTCCCGCGATCATAACCTTATTGAACATTTTACACATGTATTTGTAACGATTAAAAAAACCCCTCAATTTTTAAAAGAAAAGATTCATAGGTTAGGGATAGGGTTGAATCTAGCATTCATACCTGGGAATGAAGGAATTATTGGCAATGTTCAGAAACTTGGTTATGTGCCATTCCTACTTTCTTCAGTGGGTACTGGGCCAGGAAGACATTCCCCACATTATCATACTGCCACCACAAGTGTGTACTGTTGACATTAAACAGGACAGCGCCACAGGCGTATGATCCCTGAACCAAATTATGATCTTTAGATAGGCACTGTGCAAATGAACCGGTATTTGTCCAGCCAGGCACGGAAGGTACACTTTATTGTTCACTGCTGAGACATTGGCACATAACAGGTTTTTTTTAGCTGTTGTGTTCTATTTGAGTGTTCGTTTGATCTGGAGAATCTGGAGGTCAGGGCAATATCTGACACCTTACACTGTAGGCACTTTTGACTGTGGACAGGGTTAAATTCAGGATATCATATGTAGGATTTAAAATACCGGGGAGTCCCTGAGTGCCAAAAATGCAGGACAAATATAGCTTAGTGAATGCATTATTGCATTTTTTTTTCCAACATTCATATAAAATATAGTTAAATACATTTCAATAGTTGGATAGTTCATTTAACTATCTACAGTTGGCCAGGCAGAACTTTCTTTGTCAGTTGTGGCATCAGAATGTCCGCAAATATTCTTCTGACACTTTCCTGGCAAAGAGCCTTCAAATGACCAAAATGAACACTTGCATCTTTCTAACTTTTTAGTTTATAATAGTTAATAGTTATTTCATTAGACTGTCTAAATTAACTAATTAATGGAGACTCTTAATTAATTAACTAAATAAGAGAAATGTGGCCACCCACAATTAACTCTTAACTGAGTATCTGATTAGACGTTATCTACACTAGTATGCAACTAGCCAAATAGCTAGATTATCCATAATTCTGTATCCATAATTGAACAAATGTAATAAAATCTGACAATCGCATCTTGTTATACACTGTAGGCTAGCTAGGTATCTAGTAGGCTAGCCAGTTATACCAGTTACCCACCCACACCACCGAATTTAACCCCTGCATTTGAGCACATATAATAGTAAGATCAAATGTATAACAAGATGTAAATTTAGCTTATACCTTTCAGCATGCAGATCCTCAATATGTGCTAGTCTGATCCAAGGTTCATGATCTCTTACGTCATGTGATCCCGGCACTTATGATTTAGGCATTTTTCTAAATGATTTAGGTATTTTTCTTCATTCAAGTGCATAAATTAAGAGAAAGTTCACTGACTGATTAACAGAGAGTTCTGCATAACCTATCAGAGTCAAGCTTGATCCTTTTGAGTGTCACATGGAAAATCAGCTTCACTTTGAAGCGTGCAGCTACTCATTTGCTCATGTTTAATGCCTTGAGCATAAAATTGAGCATAGCACTTGAGGGTTGAGGGCCTTGCTCTGTTACAATTCTGTAACACATGATGATCAGCAACTAATAAAACCTTTATGGCTTTAAAAAGTTATGAAAAGTCCTACAACAAGCAAGAGAGCATTCTGCACAGGGCACACCCATGTCTGCATCAAATGTAATAATTCACATGGGCTTCATAACAAAGATAAATTGCTAAAACTGACTAGAAATTATATATAAATGAGTGCCATATTCATTAGTTATACAAATATAATAATATATATTCATGACTGTTATACAAATATAATGCACTGCTCTTCATAAGTCCTAAAATTTGCAAGAATGGTCAGATTATATACAGTTATACTTTTAACATTGTGTAAGATGACATATATAAAACACTGAAAATGAAATATACTCACTGTCCACTTTAATGGGAACACCTTTACACCTGCTCATTTATGCAGTTATCCAATCAGCCAATCATGTGGCAGCAGCACAATACATAACATCATGCACATGCAGGTCAAGAGCTTCAGTTAATGTTCACATCAAACATCAGAATAAATGTGATCTCTGTGACTTTAACTGTGGCCAGATGAGATCAGAGGAGAATGATTAGACTGGTCTGAGCTGACAGGAAGTCTATAGTAACTCAAATAAGCACTCTTTACAACCATGGTAAGCTGAAAAGCAACTCAGAATGCACAACACATCAAAGCTTGAGGTGGATGGGCTGCAACAGCAGAAGACCACATCAGGTTCCACTCCTGTCAGACAGGAACAAAAATCTGAGGCTATCATTAGCACAGACTCACCAAAACTGGACAGTTAAAGACTGGAAAAAGACCAGGTGATTTTTTCCCCCTAATCTTCAACTGTCCGGTTTGGGGGAGTCTGTGCCCATGGTAGCCTCAGTTTCCTGTTCTTGGCTGACAGGAGTGGAACCCAATGTGATCTTCTGCTGTTGCAGCCCATCCACCTCAAGGTCTGATGTTTTGTGCTTGCTGAGATGCTTTTCTGCTCACCACAGTTGTAAAGAGTGATTATTTGAGTTACTATAACCTTCCTGTCACTTGAACCAATTCGGTCATTTTCCTCTGTCCTCTCTTATCAACAAGGTGTTTCCACCTACAGAACTATCACTCAGATGTTTTTTGTTTATCGCACCATTCTGTGTAAACTCTAGAGACTGTTGTGGGTGAAAATCCAAGGAGATCAGCAGTTTCTAAAATAGTCAAACCAGCCCATCTGACGAAAACAACCATGCCATGGTTAAAGTCAAAGACGTCACACTTTTTCCCATTCTGATGTTTGATGTGAACATCAGCTGAAGCACTGGACCTGTATATGCATGATTTTATGTATTGTGCTGCTGCCACATTATTGGCTGATTGGATAACTGCATAAATGAGCAGAGGCACAGGTGTTCCTACTAAAGAGGATGGTGAGCGTATATGCAATTATACTAGCAATATTACCATGAAATGAACACCTTATGCAGTACTCACTTAAAAACCATGCTTTTACCACTGTCTCTTCTTGTGCTCTGAACTTCTGAACATCTCTTTCTTTCACTTTCTCTCTCTCTCTCTCTCTCTCTTTCTCTCTCTCTCTCTCTCTGACAATTTGGTCACTTCTTAATGCTGGAGCTTTGCCCTCCAGTTGCACTGCATAGCGTAATGACAGTCTGCTGTACCCATTACCTTGCAATGCAACAGGAGACGCAAGTTTCCAAATTAATTTACAGTTGCCCACCTTACAGGTAGCATGGATTGAAGTAATTACTATGTGGAACTTAAATGAGTGTAATTGAGAAAAGGCCTACAGCATCCTCAATAATGAACGCTGAGCTAATGAGAGAGTTAAAGCATCATCAGAGTGATGGTGTATTGCAGCACTGTGCTAGCGGCTCATTTAGCTTACAAGCCGTGTTCCACTGAGGCACCCCTCTTTCCTGCTCGATGACCCTTCTGAACTACCATTTAACCTTTTGTCAAGGGCTTTTGGGATAAATATGCCTCTACCAAGATTTCTAAATTGTAATTTTGCCATTTGAATTTTTAGGTTTAGTTGGTGATGGTTTGTCGTTCTAAATTACTCTGGGTTGCTGATATAGCCAGGAGGTTTGAGAAGGTCTGGCTCCACCATGGTCAGCTAGTGAAGGTTTTGAAGGGGTTCTATTTCTCATAGCCTCTCTCTTATTCTCTCCTGTGGATTCACATGGTTTTGGAAATGTGGTTTTCTACTTGCATTTAGAAATCCTAAAATAGACATTGTGTTTTATTCTTATTCTTTGTCCATATTATGGCCTTGTAGTGATAAAGCTTTTCTCAACCCCTAAACCAATGCCCGACAACTGATGGAACACTGGCTGGATGTGGACCCAGCAAAGTATATCAATGGACTGAACCAAGTACTGGAAAATGTACTTTAGAAGATCAGATCATTTTATGAAAACAAACTGGCCAAAGTTCAGTGACTAAACCATCATGGCTGTAGCAGAATTGTTCAGCATCATAAATTACATAAATGTAAAAGCATAATTTATATAAATGCATGTGATTAGATAAGCCATTGTTGGAGCTTATTCTATCACATGCTTTTATGTAAAATATTTACCTGAAGGAAGCTCATTGGGCCAGAGAGCTAGTGAGGTCAGAAAGGGAAATTTTGATGAAACTTTCAAAGAGTAGATGTGTGCATTGGTTGCAAAGTCTGTGGAGTCGGTCTGTACTTTAATACGGTCAGAAATGAAGCATGCGGGATTAAAAAAAGCCACATTCATTAACATATCGCATTATTCATTCATCTTCAGTAACTGCTTTATCCTGCAGTCCCAGTGGTTTAAATTACTAATTTGTTGATATTTGTGGGAAATAGAACCAACTAAGTTTGTTACAAAATATCACAGGCAGGTAGAATAAAAAATAATAGCTGCCAGAACAGGACTGTCAAACTTTCTGCTGAATCTTAAGTGGAATTTAAAAACAGTCACAGGCACGTCTTTACATCAGAGTCCATGGCATTAGTCAAAAATGGTAACATGAAGTGCTACTACAAAGCAACATAACCACTTTGAACTGTTTTATTTATAACCATAAAATAATCATTAATGGTTAAGCATTAAAAGCTAGTCATGTTAGTTGCTTAAGCAGACCTTTGTAAGCAAGAAATTTTATGTAACTGGACCTTCACAAATTTTAGTTGAATACACATGCACTAAATGCTCCAGAAGGCAATAAGATATACATCCACATGCAAACTGTTAAACAGTGGTTGTTATATGACTGTGGTCTACTTTGATGTGCATGACATTCTATCCTAGATGTTTCCATTCACTCATCAATAACAGGCAAAATCAGTGATGGGCTTTACATACACATGGGCACAGACACAAGACTGGACCAGTGCATTTCACTGTCATGTGCATGATACTGTGTTCTTTTATAAAAGGACAAATGCTCTCTCTCTTAGTTTGTACATCAGTAATGTCTGTCAAAATCAAGACACTTTTGAAAGGAAGGTAAAGGAGAGAGATTGGGAATAAAAAAGCAATCTCAGACTGCTATGGCAGCAGGCATGTATTAGGGGTTTCTGACTGGGGACAAAGCAGGAGGACTAAAAAATCAATACAGATACACAGATCAGACCAAAATGACCCACATACAGACACAGACTTGGCTTTGCACCCATTTCTGTGTGTGTGTGTGTGTGTGTGTGTGTGTGTGTGTGTGTGTAAATGTGAAATGGGAGGGTGGGAGTTCACACACACACGCCCTGCCCTCCTCTTGCCACCCGATTTCACAGTGACTGATTCTAAGTGACGCAGAGAGCATAAAAGAGCAAAGCTGCTTGTCAGCCTCGATTAGAGCGGCCAACCAGACGAGACTATGCGGCTCAGCCCCCAGCATTAGTCCAGCTGATCACACACGCCAGCAGTGACTGACCTCATCACTCACAACTGCACTGCACCACACACTCCAACCCCCCAGTTAGGAAAAGAAAGCTGACAAGTTTGGTCTTGCTGACAAAAAAAAGCACCATTGTTAACTCTCTTGGGAGTCTTAAAAATGTTGCAGTATGCTCAGTGATCAGGGTGCTGCTGGAACATTTAATGCAGCTGGCAACTTTCTCACGCAAAGGTCCCAGCGCAGTGGGCTTTGTAGGGTCATGATGGGACTCCCAGGCTCAGGAGTGAAGCTTGGGTGGAGCTACATAGGCTTCAGCAGAAGACTGTAGTGCCCAGAAAAATGTGTTCTCTTAATACAAGTCATATGGGGACTTTAACTCTAGAGACATTCATTCTGAAGAATTCTCGACCAGTGTGGATTAGTATGTGAGAAAAGAAAGCCAGAAAGTAGGTTTTCAAGAGTGGGGAAACAGGTCTGCTCATTCCTGCACTTATTTAGAATGTATGTTCTGAAAAAAATGAGATCAATCTGACCCATCTGTGAAAACCTCCAGTGAATATTGAGTGAGGTTTTGCTGACTGTCTCCCCAACCCACATTTTTTTTTTTTTTTTTTTTGCATATAACATGCTATGGTTTGGCTGTTGCAGTTTCCTGTGGTTTAAAACCATAGTTTACAAACTGCGGTTAGTTCCCCAAAGGATAGGGGTTCTACTTGGAAACTTAAGGCTTCTTAGTTGCTGTGATTCTACATGGAACCCTCTCTGATGGCATAATGCTCTGTTGCTGGGTTCTCTATACAACCTTTAAGGATCTCTCTAAAGGGACAGGTCAAAAAATCCTCCAAAAGTTCTAGATTTAACATAAGAATGTGTGGTTATATCACTTAGTATTATGCTATATTATTAACGCTAGTATGTTCAGTATTGTACTCAAATATGTAGTAAACATAATTAGCATAAAGTGCTAAGTACCATGGTATTATATGATTTAATATGTAAAGAAAAAATGTTTTTCAAGAATTCTTTATATAGTTAGAGGTTCTTAGCTTCCTAGAGGAGTTCTACTTGGAATCTTCTCCGATAGGCAAACACTCTGATAGGCAAAGACAAAGATAAACACTCTTTAAGGGTTTTTACAGCTGGATGAGGCAAAGAACCCTTGCGGGTTCTAGATAAAATCTTTTTTAACAGTAGTTACCATGAAACAACACTCTTAGCATTCTTTGGGTAGTTATTAGTTCTTAGCTTGTAAGTATTTGGAACACTCACTGAGATACCCTCCGTTGTAGGGTCCATCATAGAAGCATGTATCATAGAATTTATATATTTATTCATTCATTTTCAGTAACCACTTTATCCTGGTCAGGTCATGGTGAATCCCAAGCCTATCCTGGGAGCATTGAGTGCAAGGCAGGATTATGCCCTGGATGGCAGCCTTGTCCATTGCAGAGCACCATACACGCGTGCACACACACACACACACACACACACACACACACACACACCTAGGGGCAATTTAGAGTACCCAGGTCATTTACTGTCATGTTTTTGAGAGGTGTTAGTACCCATGTGGACATGGGAAGAACATGTGAAACTCCACAAAGACTGAGCGAAGGATCAATCGACACTGGAGCTGCAAGGCGGCAATGCTACCTGCTGCTCCGCCATGCCACACTACCCATAAACAATTATTAATGCATTTTTAGTATTTGTGTGTGTGTTTTTTTTTCCTTTTCTTTTTTTTTTTTTACCTGCATACCTGTTTGTTCTTTCTCCTGCTCACCCTTTTTGGCTTCCTCTCTCCTTCCTTGCATGATGTCCTAACACCTACGCATCACCTACGTAATGAAAAACTGTGTGTTCAGTCAATACAGTAGTCTGTCAGGAAAGTCAGATCAATATAGCAGCCGCTGCATCCTGCCTGGACCCAGGATCCAACCACTCCACCTTTCTGTCATTCCTCTCTTTCCAAATCTGACTGAGAAATCTGTAGAAGTAACACCCTTCTTACTTTAAAACTCAGAATCTTGAGCAAGTGTTTTTTTTTTGTGTGGTGCAGAGAGGAGCTGCCCATTTGCTGTATGGCTGTGAGATGAAATCATGTCGGCTACCCAACCATGATCGACCTGAAATTCCAGTAGTCAGACTGAAATCCATTAGTATATGTTATAGTAAGCAATCTTGCCTCTTGAAAAATACAGTTGAACAGCAGCAACCTTCCTACATCTATTCGGTTGCAATGATTACAAAATGGTCAAAACGATGTCGAACAGATCTAAAGGTCTAAATGCAACAGCCCACACATCAAGCTGTGACATTGTATGATATTTAATCAGTCAATTTCTTTGAAAATTATTTGCAGCAAGTTTTTCCTTGATATTTTCAACTTCATTTTTCTAAATTCTGATACCTGCCTAAAGGAAAATCTCTACTTCTTGCTCACTACATGTACTATATAACAAAGGCTCCAACCTTTGATTAACATTAATATCAAACCTATGCTGTAAATCAACAAGAATGAGGGGTTATATATTGTAAATTTCTACCTGACTGGCCACTTTATTAGTTCTGGGGCTGGAAATGTCTTGTCACCAATACTGGACAATTGAATACTGGAAACAGACCAGGCAATATTTTTCAATCTTCAGTTGTCTAGTTTGAATGAGTTTGTGCCCATTGTAGCTTCAGACTCCTGTTCTTGACTGAGTGGAACCCGATGTGGTCTTCTGATGATAGATTGATGATAGATTAGAATTTCAGCTTTCATTTAATGATATTTACATCTAGATGTGTCAAACAACTGAAATACACCAAAAACACACACACACACACACACACACACACACACAAATGAAATATTTTACTTCATTATATGTATTTATATGAATATTCAGAATTTTCATAAATTTTCATAAATTCCTCTCATACACTTAACCTGTTACCTTTCTCTTTAATGAACGCCATTTTTAAGTGCAGTTTGTTTCGTTTGTTTTCCTACAGCTAACGTGATTAATGAAAACAATGTGTAACCCCACACAGGCAGTCATCTGGGCTGAGGCTCAATCCTAAAACACAGCACTGTAAGGCACCACACTACCCACTACACCACTGTGCCATGAATCCCCTAATTAATCAGATTAATACTAGGGCAATGGCTCACACTCACACTATTATATAACTGAGGATTTTTGTATAGAAATTAGTGGCCTCTGTCTTTTTAAGGTAGAACTGCAAGCAAGCTCCAAATAATGTAGACTACTTAGATTAAAAAACATTCTAACGAACAAGATAACAAAGTACTTAACATTAAGAAAACTTTGGGAAACCCACCCTTGGCCATTCTCCTGTGAACTATCTCATTAACAAGGCACTTATGCCCACAGAACTGCTGCTCACGGGATGTTTTTTGTTTTTTGCACCATTCTGTGAATGTGAATGAGCAGGAGTACAGGTGTCTCTAAAAGTGTTTACAGAGTGTATATTTATATAGCAGTAGAGCTATATAATAGAGCAGTGTCTTACATGTTAAAAGGGTGGAAAGCAACTGAAAAGACATTCAGGAATTCTGCCTTAAATCTGAATATAAAACTACAAACATCTAGCTACTTTGCAGTGTCAGTGACAGCTAGAAATTCAAATACACAATTTAATTATATTAGAGTTCTGATCCTCCTAGCTAATGTTAGAGAAAGTAGAGATATAACTTGTTAGTTAGCTTTAATTACTTTATGCTCCATCCATGGAGTATTCCTTCCTTGTGTTTCTAGTATAGTCTCCAGATCACTGACCCTGACCAGGATAAAGTGGTTCAATTCAGTTTAGTTCAGTTCTGTTTGTATAGTGCCTTTATCAATAGACATTGTTGCAAAGCAGCTTTACAGAAATCTGAATGTAGATTTATATTTAGTTCCATAATAGGCAAGCTTGAAAGATTCCCCCAGATCACATGAGGAAGAAAGCTTAAGAGGAACCATACTCAAACCAGAACCCAACCTCTTTTGGGTGATACCAGATAGTGGGATTATAAACCTTCACTCTTCTACAACTGTATATGATAGTCAAACAGTAGTGATATGTTGAAAGCATGTTCAGTATGAGCATCACAGCAGCAGTGAATAGGTACAAGTCTACAGAATCCAGGTAAGATTATCCGCTGAAAAAAGGGTGAGGGGAAAAAAAAGTTTGTGTTTTGGAATGGAGCCAAAGCCGAGATTTAAATCCATTATCCTTTTCAAAATCTGTGGCAATGTTGGTGGCACAATCTTTCTCCATCTAATTTGGCAAAGTTGGAGAAATTTGTATTGAACAATAGAAGAAAACGCCAGAATAAAAATGTGGTCAGATTTGAGCTCAAATCAGTAATTGCTGCAAAAGCACAATTCACACTGAGGGGGTGAATACTTATGAGTTAAACAGTTTTTAGATTTTTTTATTTTCAAATTATTCTGAAGCCCTCTAAATACTTATTTTATTTTTATTTCTGTAGAGACTCACTTCAAAAAACCAGAAAAAATCCCATTGTGATATGCTTAAATTTGATATTGCGATACAGCAATAAGAGAAATAATCATCGGGGCATGAATACTTTCTGGAAGCACTGTATGTGTTCAGCAGGAGTGAAATGTCATAAGGGCAAGCCACGAAGACAAACTGATCTCTTATTGTTTTAATTGAGTTGACTACTGGGATATGAAAGAGCAAGAGAGCAAAAATATGGAGATGAATGTAGCATTCTTTGAAGATTTTATGGCATGCAGTGCTTCCTCAGTGGTTATTGAGGTTCTTCAAATGGTTATTTGAATAACTAGGGGTTATTAGCTTTCTAAATCTATTGATGTTCTAAACCTTTACAGGTTCTCCCAGCAAACCAAAGAACCGTTTAGGTTTCTAGATTTTATAAATTTAATAATAATTTTTCTAACGGTGTAATATACAAGGCAGTACAATGGCCCAGCAAGTAGTATTGCCGCCTCACCACTCCAGAGTCCTGAGCTTGGTCAAGCCTGAGCTTGGGTGACTGACTGTGGAGCTTCTATACATGTTCTCCCTAGGGGTTTCCTCTGGGTTTTGCGGTTTTCTTTCACCTCCCAAAAACATGCTGTTAGGTGGATTGGCTATACTAAACTGCCTCTAGGTGCTTTTGTGAGGGAACGTGTGTGTGTGCATCTCATCCAGGGTGTACTCCCGCAACATGCCCAGTGTTTCCAGCATATGTCTTGGATCCAATGAAACCCTGATCAGTGGTTACTGAAAGTGAGTGAGTGAGTGAGTGTAATATACATTTGATTTGAATTTGCTTCAGTAACAGATTCTCTTTTAAGCACCTTTGATTGCAGTATTTGATATTTGCTGTATGAAGATTATGTGATGCTGCGTTTGAAGTTTTCTACTGAAACTTTTTGTTTTTACGAACACAAACTGAGGAGGGAGACCAAAGCTTAAAGATCTGATGGGATAATTCAAGATTCAAGATTCAAAGAACTTTATTAATCCCAGGGGGAAATTGTTTAAATAACACCACCAATCACAGCAAAATTTCAGGGTTGTTTATGTCCAGACAGTAGACACATAAGTGTGTCTGTTTGCATGCGTGTGTGTGTGTGTGTGTGTGTGTGTGTGTGTGTGTGTGTGTGTATATACGTGCAGCAGGAAAGCTATAGCTGCTAGTGTAGATGCCAGTTCTTTTTTCAGATTGACATATGCCAACACACACCCTTATTCTTTAGAATCACTTGGTTAGAATACAGATCAGTCCTTAAGTGATATTTTATCATTGAAATCCACCCATCCACCTTTCAATAAATATACACCTACTGTATATACCTGCATACATGTATACACTTATAAATATATACAGTACATACATATACATAACTTAATAAATTGCACCCCAAAGACATATGGGCTCATTCCACATCCAAACCAACACAGTTACACTCCAAAGTAATTTTATGGAGTCCCCAGTCAAAACTTGTCCCTCTGCTTTGATTGTGATCTGACCTGGAACCATAACTATTTAGTGTATACTGTTTGGCATGCTTCTTCCCTTCCATCAACCACATCTCTACATCTCAGAATATAGGAGATTTTCATTTATATGACAAAACGGCAGGTGACTGCAGTTGGGTCACATTGCTCCTTCATTCAGAAAATCAATGGAGTTATGCTCGTTTTATTCAGTCCCCTATGCACATTTGTCGGAGTTACTGTCCAATGACAGCATACTGTCTGGGGAGAAAACAGATTCAAGGAGGCTATTTCTGCTCCCGAGGAGCATGTATGTGGGGCGAGGTGTTTCTTGCTTTCTCAACAAAGACCCAGAGGACCATTTCCCTTATTTTGTACTTTTTTTGTGGATAAATTGAATCTCTCACTCTCTCTCTCTCTCTCTCTCTCTCTCACTCTCTCTTTCTCATATCCATTGTCTGGTCTGTTTAGAAAGTGAAATTGGGTCTGCTGCCCTAAATAGAAAAACAATTTTTCTCTCTTCTGTGTTGTATGTATATTTCGTGTTGCTTTAATAGACCACTGAGTCCTTATTTTGTCTGTGTGTGTGTGTGTGTGTGTGTGTGTGTTTGTGTGTGTGTGTGTGTGTGTGTGAGTGTGCACACACACATGCCTGTGTGGGTGTATCTGAACACATTTATGTCAGGCCTATAGCTTAAGGCTGTGCTTAAGTTGGTAAGGAAAGATGATTGAATGATTAAAATGTGAATTAGGGTTGGCCATTCTGACAGAGCTGTATGATCGAGTGAACTGCCATTCTGTTACCCATGAAGTGATGAATATGGGGTAGTCAAAAGAAGTGTGTGTGTGTGTACTTTGTAATTTTGCTTTTTCTGTGTGTGTAATACAGCATTCATGTCTGCTTATTGTCGCTGTTTCCTGTCTGTAACCATGGTAATGACGTGTGAACAACTCTTCACAACAGAAGTTCTGTCACTCATCTGTTCTACTCAGCTGCCCTATGAATCACAGAGAAAGTTTATGTGTAAGAGAAAGACTCAATGTGAGGCCAGAGGGGATGTAAGAGCAGATGTGCCTGCAGATTCTGATACTGTAAAGCTAGGGTTAGGGATAGGATTAGGGCTAGGGATACATGTCTGATGTTTCTTCCTGTCTGTGTCTCTTCCTATGCATACATATTTTACACAATAACATTTCCCCAATGTTTGCTATATTTCTCCAGGTTAATTTGTACGAGCATTTTTGTGATCTCTGCCTTGCTGTATGTTGGCACTGACACTTATTTTACATGTTTTCAAGGTCATTCAATTCACATTTGGTACAAAGGTTATATAGGATGTGAGGTATGTCAAAATAATTGATTTGGTAGAATTTATTTTTCAATCAGTTGTCTCCGTTCTTCCACGTAAATGTACATCTCTGACGGTACAAGGAATTCCATTCTCTCAACAGCTCATTCAAGTCTAAATTACCCTCTATATTTGCAGGCATTTTTCCTGCTTTCCTTCCTTTTCACTGACAGCTTCACTATAATGTGGCTTATATGAGTTGCTTCAAAAGGCGTTAGAATGTCTTTACCAATAATGTTTCACTCTGGGTTCACACATGAGCCTTACTTTCCTGGGAATTGCACTAGGTCATTTAATCATTGTTTGAAAGGTCAGGTTTTTTAATCAATGGTTGATAACTGCTAATTTAAGGAGTTTATTATTTTAACAGCAGTTCAATTTCTTATAGAAGTACTTTCTTCTAAGTGTTGGCAAGGGATACCATATACGAGTTTATTTTGAAGAGGATATCAGTAAAATTAATTCAGTCTGTTGTATTGGAGTAAAAGATTCTAATCACTGTTCTGGTGAGGTTATATTGTTCTCAACATAGCTAGATATTAAATTGTCGACTTTAAGCTGATGCTCTGAATTTCCTGCCTCATGCTTTAAATTTCATGATAAAATTCAGTCATCAATACTACATACTGTTGGTATTTGTGCATCAGTGGTGGTCTTCTTCCTAGTAAACCTTGCTATTGTATTAAATAAAAATCTAGGATTATTAAGTGTCAGGAGCATGCATGCCACGAACTCCATTTCCCAGAATACACCACGGCCTACTAATATGGCCGCTCCTGACTACACTTCCCAGAAACCATGGCAGCTAACTCGTTCCCAATCGCCGGACTTTAACACATACTTTTCATACTTCTGACTTTACCAAGCTGTTTGCCTTTGTCTGTTGTTCTGGTTTTTGGATATATTGCCTCTTTCTCAGTTCATGTGTTTTGCTTTGCCTAGTCTACTCTTTTAGTTTTTCTCCTGACCCACACTTGTGTTTTGACGTTGATTTTGCCTGATAGTTTGGATATCTCTGCCTTGGTCCTCATTAAAGTGTTGAATTGCAATTGCATCTGTCTCTAATTTCTGTATGTGATGTTAGGAAACATTTGAATTTGTGTTGTCTTCTATTAAGGTGGAGAGAGATGCTGATCTAGTAGCAGTAAGAACATTAAGGTAATTAAGAAGATGCTCCTTCCATGCAGTTTGGAATACTTTCAAGTCTGTTTTCATATGTGACTGTGATCATTATAGCAGGTTGTTAGTTTTTAAATATGGAAACATTGCAAAAATGTAGTAAAATGTTGCATTTGGCCACTTGATTAAGTTCTGTAATGCAGTAGTAAGGCAGAACGCATACATTATGTCTAAGATGCATTTTAAATGAGAGAGTGATCAGATATAATTTCAGACTGGGGTAGTGTGAGTGTTTTCTAAATTTATGTCAAATGTCAGTATTAAATCATGGATCTTATCATCTGCTATAATAAGTGGGTCCTGTTATATTCAGATACTGCTGCTCTCAGAGGGACTTGTGGATTATCAAAATGAATATTGAAATCTCTAGCAATTACAGTTTTTTCTACCAACTCAACCACACCATGCTTATACTTTCACTTAAGTACATGTTTCTGTATTCTCTCCACTCCTGTACACGATATGCTATTTAGAACCTGGGACACGCCTAATTAAATGTAGAATTTATTTCACCTTTTCTAACCACCAGGGGTGATGAGAATCACCAGGATACCTTCTTGTTTGCATGTATGTTGAGACCTTTCGACAAAATCACTTAATGCACTATGTTCACCATACTGAACTGTCGGAAAGCTTGTGACTACAGTCAGAGCTACAGGTTTCTCATCCTCCAAAGCAGGTCTCAATTCATCTCCTACTTTGTTGAGTGTATATTTTATGCATTTTTTATACTACCACCTTTTTTTGATACAACTCTATGGAATTCTGTAGCATCCATTACCTTTGAGACTTTTCCCTTGTTAGCATTGTTAGCTATCACTCGTGACACTGTTTGCTATAAATTTGCACTGTGTATTTTTTTTATTTTTTTTTGCTGTCTACTTGGCACTTACCTCTGATTCTCCTCACTGGACTGTTTTTTCCTCTGCATTGTCTCCTCCGAGGATTCCACTTCTTGTGCATCTAACCGAGCAGGAGGCCTGTGGCTATGTGCCGCTAGTGTGGTTAAATAGTTTTCCCTCAGCACACCATGCACTCTTTATTGCCATTCTTTGTCTGCTATGTTTCCACCACACAACATTCCTTCTTCTCTTCACTTGGGTTGGATTATCCCCATTTTTGTATGATATGCTGAGTAGTTATGCAACTCTTGCAACTAAATGCCCTGGAAGCTGAAGCTGTTCAAGAGCTACGGGCTGTATTAAGAGTTAAGTTAAGCATACATAGTGAGGATTGAAGACCAATATTGTGCATATTAGTATTCAGACCTCAGATATAACTACAGACTTAAGTGCTATTCAGAGAGTTGTATGGGATTTGTACTCAGGGTTGAGTTTTCCTAAAAAAAAGATGTATGCCTCAATTACTCAAGATTCTGACATTGGTGCTTTCTTGTGTGATATCAGTTTGAGCAAGGAGCGATATTAAGTCCAGAGCCACTGTCTGGTAGTTTGATGTAATCACAATATACAGTCAGGTCCATAAGTATTTGGACAGTGAAACAATTTTCATAATTTTAACTCCGTACACCACAATGGATTTGAAATGAAGCAATCAAGGTGTGACTGAAGTATAGATTTTTAGCTTTAATTCAAGGGATTTAGCAAAAATATTGCATTAACCGTTTTGGAATTACAGCCATTTGTTACAGAGTCCCTCCATTTTCACAGGCTCAAAAGTAATGGGACAATTGACTGATAAGCAGTTTCATGGCCAGGTGTGGCCTATTTCCTTATTATTTCATGACAGTTTAAGGTGATGTAAATGGTCTGGAGTTGATTACAATTGATGAGTTTGCATTTGGTAGCTGTTCATGGGAAATCTTCAATGATTTCTTCATTTCAAATTTGGTGGTGTACAGAGGCAAAATTACGAAAATTGTCTCACTGTCAAATACTTATGGACTTGACTGTATCATGCTGAACTGTAGGTTTTTGGGACGTACCTACACTTTAAAAAAAAAAGGAATGCCATACGAGGCTAATATTAAATACACAACTATGAGGCAATTAATTAATATCGGCCCTTTGTTTGGTATTCATTAGTAACACTATAGGGAGAATCATGCCCTCAAGCTGCTATCTGGTGTCCAAGTGCCCCTGTCCATCTGATGGGAGAGGCTCTAAACAGTTCAAAACAAGGGATTCTACTCGACATACTTTGTTCAAAAAATGCATGAGAGCCTCAGCAGAAATTCATCAAAGCTTGCTGGATCTAAAAGATTTTCAGAAGCGGGTTATCAGTCTATGACTGGGTTCCAAACATCACAACCAGGAACATCTTTGTCTCAGCAAGAAGGACCAGGCTCTAAATTTCTGGAAATACAGGGCTTTTCTAATGAAAGACATTCACCTGGGGCCCTGTTGGAGTGAGACAGTCGCCACAAACATTTCCCTTACAGTCCGTGAGCAGTGTGGTACCACAGGGGCACAGGGACGTAAGACCCCTTGGTGTAAGATCACAATACATTAACCAGCTGGAACTGACAGTCTATCTGGCCCTCAAGATCTTCTTATTATGCAACTTTGTTAAAAGCTCTTGGCGTTTGTGTGCCAGCATGCACACATGTATCCAGGTGACAAGTATAAATACTTTATTCATTTATTTAGTTAGTCATTTACTGAGTTGGTCAGTTAATTTTGTAAATTAAACAAATGGATCACATTTAAAACATGGCATAACTTCTTCATAAGAAGCCAGCTGGGAGGCTCCAAAGCTCTCATCAAGGCTACTTTAAAGAATATAAAATATAGTAGCTTTTGATTTGTACACCTCTTTTGGTCAGTGCATAATTGTTCATGAGTTATTTTGTAGTTTTGCTGTTTTCACTTAAATTCTAAAATATGGAAAATTGTGAAAATAAATGAGACCCTTTTCAATGAGTACATGAGTCAAGACTTTTAATTTATATTGCACTTGACTATATAAATAAGTTTATGATTGGATCCAGTGAATCATTCATCCTGTTTCTTTTCTCACATTCACACATGTAGACATATCTTATACCTGTAATAGTGACAGCACAGGAGGTTTATTGTAACAGGATATCATGTGAGAGCGGATGTGTCTGAGTTCAGTGGGGTTTAAAGGCAGTATCTGTACCCCAGTAGTGATATTTAATCTACAGTGTTGCTGCAGATCAGTACACAGGAGGGCAGGAAAAGGTGTGGAGGAGGTTTTACAGCCTGTCAGCACCTGTCAGGTGAGGTTTAGCTTTTTAACACAGTGTGTGTGTGTGTGTGTGTAGGAATTGGAGAGAGTTTTAATAAAATTGGGCATCTGAGGAATCTTCCCACAGTGTTTGTAACTGTGTAACACCCACAGACATGCCTACATACCTGACAGAACACATACGCACACACACACACACACACACACACACACACACACACACACGCACACACACACCCCTTTTGAAATTCTTTTTCTCCCTCTGCCTTTTATCTCTCCTTCCACTATACAGCACTTAACTTCTGCATGTATCTCTGTTCAGCTTGAGCATGATAATCATCTCTGCTGTGATCTCTCCTGTTTAGTGTATTCACAATTAAGGACTGATTCTGTCTTTTTTTTCCTCCTTCCCTTTGGGCTATTACTGGGGCAGTATCTCTCAGAGTCCCTTTCTTTATCTAAACACACCATGTCTTTAACACCACCAAGCATGAAATGTTGTGCTGCCAAATGATTGAAAGCCTGCTTAAAATTGGACAAAATAAAGGCACAATAAAGGACAGCTACCTAATCCTTTAAACTTCCTCACACCAAGCTGGGCACTTGGAGTTTCCGAGACCAAAAAACAATGTTAGAAAAAGCTCAATGTCCTGAAGTAATCAAATCCTATGAGGCGAGTCCCTAAATCTCTGTCTGGGGAATGTGATTGTTGTAATGTGTTTATTGAAACGTGGGTAAGGTTTTATTTAATCCTCCTCGCTGTAACTGCAAAGGTGTGATGAGAAAAGCACACAGTCTTTCATCATACTACCATCTGACACTATTAGATTTCACCGTGTTCTCTGTTACACTTTGCGCATGTATGTGTGGGTTTAATTTGTAGATGATGCAGAATAAAGTTCACCTTGCCTTAATATGAGTGTTATTGCTATCATATTATTGCCATTCATAATACATGCTTTCAATGTGTTTTACGTTGCCATTATTTAGTAATTTATATTGCCAGCTCAAGTACAAGAATCGAGAATGTGAAAGTGTTAACAGAAAAAGTGTGAAAGCAGCATTGCTATAATAATACAGCTTACTCTGATGTATATTTTTGATGAATAGCCCAACTATTACTGAGTTCCGATTTAGCTAAAAGTCAAAACTATTCAATATGAAAGATTTCCTATTAGCAAAGCTAAATGATTACAAGAAAATACAAAACTACCTGCCACAGGTTAAAATGATTTATGTGATTATTACATGTATTTCATTTATCTAGAACGCACGATATATTTGTTTTTCATGCTATTAGATTTGTCTGCCCTACTATAAATGTTAATTTGAAAACCATTCGGTTCACCTTTGTTTGTGAATATTTACAGAGGTTAGTAATTATCAATTTCTTGTAACACTTTTAAAATTTAAAAACACAATTCACATTGAAAACATTTACCACAGAAAAATCTGTAATCCTTAATAATCCTTACTATCTCCTCCATACCACACTTAAGTCCTATGAAACTCAGACAGCAGGTTTGAGGCTGGGGGTGCAGGTACGTGTAAAACCTGTAAAAGTGTGTTATTTACAGCCTCATCTAAACTGCTGACAGGGCTGCTGTGAAAGCTGCTGTGAGTGCGGTGTTCAGGAGGAAGCCGTCACTTCCCAAGCCGCCTCATAGTTGTAGGTATGCTGGGTAGAGGCACAAAGTAATAGCAGATATTGAACACTCACTGGAGTTGTAATAATAATAATAATAATAATAATAGCAGCAACAACAACACCAACAACAATAAATATAGCCACAAGCAGCGATCTGTGGGATCCAGGCACTCCTCACAAATGCTTGCTTTTGTGTGCACAAACTTGAATAGCACCTCCAGTGGCAAATTTGGGTGAGATTGCATAAGATTGTAGTGAATGCCTACACAAACCTATTTTCATTACAATAGCTCAGTGTTAACCCTGTCAAATACCTGCTGAAATCCGATTGGTCAATGGTCGCCATGGTTTCTAAGTAATTAGGTTATCATCAGAAATCCAGTTACACATTAGCACATTAGATCGGAGTTACGGTTACTGAGAAAGCGTTATCAGGCCTTAGTGCTGCCCCTTTGAATGACCATAGTCCAAACTTGCATATAACCTTAGAATCCTGTCCTGTATATACCTTTTAGATTCATGTGAATCCACCTAAGCAATCATGAGTTACAGCTGTTTAAGTAACTTAGGCTCTGCTTGTTAGAATTGAGTGACACTTGGCAGCCATATTGTTTACAAATGTCCACATGTTTTTGATCATTTTCTGAGGGTCACAGTCTGCTGAGAGGCCCAAAATCCTAGAACTAGTTTGCAAAAGTAGGTTTCGAGTACTAACTATAGACCAAATTTTACGTCCTTACAATGGTTTGTTCAGCACGATTTATTTCAGCAAAGAATCAGAAAAAGATTCGCTATGGTTTCAGCCAGAGCCAGCATTGCTAGTTAGAGTCTACATATTACGTTTATCTATATACAGTAGCACAAGTGGACAAAATCAGTATTAGCAAACTCCTACACCAGTCCTTTCCAAAACCTGTGTTCTGGAGGACTTGGTGTTAAAAGAAACTAAACATGTTTCCTTTTGCATGTGGATGTATATCAAGTAAACAGAATAAAACAATGGCGATTAGATTTTGACCTACATCAATGTCAAAATGTGAAGCTAAAGTGACGACCTGTGATCAGGTGTGTGTGAATGTTTGGAATTTAAGCAGCTGTACATGGTACAGAATTTGTACCAAATGTTCATGGGTGCAGGGAAGGGTTAAAGTTCCACAAAACATTTATGATTTTTGAAATTTATTTTTTTTAGAACCCAGCTAGAAATTAGCTTTACATAAAATTATGTAAGAGTGTGAAACTGTTGTGTAATATGGTGATGTAATATCACAAATTTTACACAAATCCTGTTCTAAAATATTTGTGTGCTTGAAGTATGTTTTTAGATAAATACATACACTGTATTGATTCCCATGGGCTGATAACAGTGTACAACACTAGGCATACAACATAAATAATACAGAGGGTTTACGTATAGAGTGCAAACAGCCGGCGAAGTGAAAATAAATAAATAAATAAATAAATAAAACCTGAAGTTTTGGAAATTGGTCTCAAAGGTTTAATTTTTTTTTTTTACCTATTTTCATGTCTCTATTTGAATGGAAATATAAAAAGGTTATAGTTACAGGCAAGACTAGCATTCTTTCTATATGATACTAGACCAAATCCAACTACTACAGTATCACATGTTCAAATTTTTCATGAGTTTAGATGGAACACAGGAACATGCATTAAGATTTAATACTATAGAGAACTGTATTTGAATGTGCTAGGTGATTTGTTTGAAAATGCTTTATTTCTGATTTTTGTTTAAGTCTCTGATACACATTGTTTAAATCTCTGATACTAGGTGCACATACATGCACACACACACACACACACACACACACACACACACATGCTCTCTGATTTACTGACTTTAGAGATTCCTGCTTGTTTCTTAAAGTGATTCTATGGAATTTTGTGTTACAAAATCACCACGTACTAAGAGGCAACTTCTAATTCCCTGCCTATTTGAGGCAACTTCTAATTCCCTGCCTATTTGAGGCAACTTCTAATTCCCTGCCTATTTGAGGCAACTTCTAATTCCCTGCTTACAACCAGTAAAAAGGACTGAAACCACCCCCTCAACTTGAAATTTCAACATGTCAACTTCTCAACTACCAGCCCCTTCCCTGTTTATGGAGTGACATCAAATCAGCATGGCAGCGCACACTGTGAACAGTGTAAAGTGCCCCTTCTCTACATTTAAATGAATTCATAGCAGTATTGGCTTTAGATCAGTTAATTTGCAGGCACATTACTTGGTTAAATCTATAACATTGACCATACTAATGGATGTTTTGAGGTAATAATCAACATTAGAGTTATCACAAATGTTAGCTAGCCAGCTTGTTGCTAAAGCAACTCACTAAGCTACTCGCTTATCTACTCACTTGTCTGCTGTTGTTGCCTTACTGCAATTTCAGTCCAAAATGTTGCATGAATATTTGAAGTTCAGTATAGTAGAACAGTATGACTAGCCACTCAGGCCTGTAACTGTAAAAGTGCAGTTAAAGTAGCTTTTATGAGCTTTACATGCAAACAAAAGACATGCTTTCGTGGCGGTGTCCATTTTTCTTCCACTTCACACATCAAATGTGCCACGGTGGGAAATGACGTTACAACTTGCAAATTACCACTTACAAGGCACCACGAATGCAGCATACCTATGTGTGTTTGATCATTCCCATGACTCCACCTCCATAGTTTAACTCAACCCCTTCTCGCTTGACAGTCAGTGACAGAGTGGCAAACATGTAAATATGAAAAACATATAAGCCGGAAGTACACTCTTTATATAAAGTGTTCCGTTCCACCCCTACAACAAACACTGACATTTCAGAGTAGTTGCCATTGCTGCCTCTGAGTTGGCAGTCGTAGAGGATTGAAAAAAGAGGGGGAGGGGGGTTTCATGGGACATGAGTGGTGGATGTAGAATTTTTTTAGAGGGGCTGATTAGTAAAAATAAAAGAGATGGGACTTGGTGTAGGGGGGTTGCTTTCCAGCAGTCAGTGTTTTATACGTCATTGCTGTTGGTTGGCCCCTGCGGCAGAAGAGGCCTGTGCTCATAAATGAGCGCTGGGCCTTGTTCTGTTGAGCACTCCTCCTCTCCAAATGGCTGCAGGTGAAAAAGAGGAGGCAGCCGGCACTGCTTCTGCTGCAACTGCTTTTGTCCTCCTTCTCTGTGACACTGTTTGTGTGTGTGTGTGTGTGTTTTGCTTTTCATCTGTTGCCTGTAGTGTGCCAGAGTAGAGCGCACCCACCTTCCATGCACATGCGCACACATACACACACACACACACATACACAAAAAAAGAAAAAGAAAAAAAAAAAACACTGCCCTCCAGTGTACTTGTCAGCCCACATGTAGTAGACACTATAGCTTTGTGGGTCTCTCTCTCCCTCTGTCTCTCTCTCTCTGTCTGAGACGAGTCTTTGTGCTCAGGGTTTGAGGTGGTTTGGGATTTCTCCTGGTTGCAGGCCTCGGGGAGGACCGGTAACTGAGCCACCAGTCGAGGGAGCTGGACCAATTACACTGCTAGGATAAATGTAGCACCATGCATGGATTGTGGTACTTAACAGGCCGAGAGAAGGCAAGCTTCACCAGGGTATTTTAAATGGAAGGGAATTTAAAAACAGATTTATGGGGCAGTTAAAAATAGTAGGCGACTGATTTTTCCCCCTACTCGTTTGCCTCCTTTCTTCTCATCCCTTTGGTCTTTCATAAAATGATATATCTGCTGAAAGGAGGGAAAGCTCTCCCCAGTGGAGCAGCCAAACACAAATTGACTATTTCAATTCTGTAGTATAATAGCCTCATTGCACCTTTTTTCCTGCTCTCTCTCTCTCTCTCTCTCTCTCACACACACACACACACACACATCTTCTTTTTCATGACCAACAATGACATATTAAATTTAGCTTTAACTAAATCTGAGTTAACAAATTATTACAATACCTATGATGGGATTATTTTAATTAATGGGCCAATATACCTGCTGTCACTCCTGTTTCCAAATGAACACCATACCCAGCTTTAATGTCTTTTCTGACACAGATTTAGAGACACCACCGCCCAAATGAGCATTGTAGAAAATGAATATATCTCAGCCTGCTGGCCAATTCCAACTCTTGAAATAGAGCTCAGAGAGTCTCTCAAATATCCTGCAGTTACACAATATTTTTAATTGTGTAGGTGTTTAGATATTCATCATTTATTGAGTGCCAAGGGGTAATTTGGGTAAAATAGCAACAGCACAGAACATAGACAGGGTAAAACTGTAAATACAGGTGCAGAAAGTAGGCAAAGTGCCAAACAATACATTACACAAAACAGAATGAGTAAACAGTGGCTGTGTGGACACATATCTGCCATCAGGATCTCCAAGCTTGTGAGTGGGTTCTGTGTACCTATTAACTACAATTACTGTTTATATTGATAATAATTTAGATGAAATTAAGAGCTATTTCTCTTGTTGCATGTTAAACATTTATATTACCATAAAATCCAAAAGGATAGTCTGGGTCAGTGGGACAGCTGTAAAAATCTAAGTCAAGGTCTTTTACTTGTTAGTTACACAGTTAGGACATGGAAAACTGAAATTCTTGTGGTAGTTCCACTAACAAATACTGAACATACAGTATAACATCCTCTAAACAAAATATACAAATGTGCAAATGCAAATACTAAATATACACAGAGCAAAAAAGAAACTTTCAGTATACAAAAATATAAGAGACTAAATATATATAAATATGGGTGAGTAGTGTGCATACTAAATGTGCAATGTTAGTATGTACAAATGGCTGTGTATTTATGCTGTCACTGACTGTTTAAGAGTCTGATGGCATGGGGAAAGTAAGTGTGTTTAGTCTATTTGTGCACACCCGGATGCTCCAGTAATGCCTGCTGGATGGAAGCAGCTGAAAGTGTCCTGGGTGACCGCTGTCCTTGATGAACTTTTTTGGCTCTCCTCAGTTAGAGTTTCAGGTAAATGTCCTGTTTGAGAGGGCAGTTTCCTGCCGATGATGAGCTCAGCTGATCTCACTACTCTCTGTAGGTCCCTGCGGTGGCCAGTGGAACAGCTGCCACACCAGGCTGTGATGCAGCCACTGAGAATGGGAGAGGTTGTTGTCTGAGTACCGAGCAGCCACGGCTCTGACCTCCTCTCTGTAGGCCATTTCATCATCATCTGAGATAAGGCCTGAATACATCATCTGCATGTAAGAATGACATTTGAGCTGTGCTGTGCTACACAGACATATGTAAACGTAAAAGTATAGAAAAGTAAAAGTATAGAAAGGCCTGAGCATGCAGCCCTGGGGAGCTCCTGTGCTGAGAGTGAGAGAGGAAGATGTGAGGCTGCCAGTACTGGCCACCTGTGACCTCCCTGCCTGAAAGTCCAGGTGGTTGTTCAGACCCAGATCCTGTAGTTTGGTGACGAGCTTGGTGGGAATTATGATATTAAATGGTGAACTCAAGTTAGCGAACATCATTCTCACATAGTTGTTCTTCCTCTCCAGGTGGTTAAGGGCCATGTGCAGTGCCAGAGTGAAGGTGCCATCGGTGGACAAATAGCAGGCGGTCTAATGTGGCTGGCAGAGTGGAGCAAATGAAGGATTTGACCATCCTCTCAAAGCATTTCATAACAATAGAGGGTAGTGCCATGGGGTGGTAGTCGTTCAATCAGGAGATGATGGCTTTCTTGGGGACCAGAACAATGGTGGTCTTTTGTGAAGTAATGAACAGAGCATAATTTTTAAGCAGATGTCTTCATTTTGTAAACAATTATGATAATGCATGTGTAGCCAGATCCAATATTCTTATGTTAGCTGGCAGGAAAGAGCCCCAACAGACCAATCTCAAGCCCTTCCCACGCTTTGTTTCTGATGCTATATAGGTCAAACTTCTAAAAATGGAGACCAGAGCCACTGAGTTAAGCTGAATACCACAAAACATAATAGGAACTGTCAGTAACAGGATTCAGGTAAAGGTATGCAGTATAAGGAAACATAAATTATGTTAAATAACTTCAGCAACAGCAAAAGAATCTGAGGTCAGTTGCTACCATTAACAGCTTGAGCGTGGCTTCAGTTGCCAATTTGTAAGTAGGATTAAAGGTTAGTCTTAATTGAACAATTTACATAATACAATCTAAATGGCATCACATTAAAACTAATTTCAGATTTTAATGGCTCAGCAAAGGCATGGGTGTCTTAGGCTGCAATGTCTTACATGATTATTTTTGCTTTATTTTGTTATTATTTTGTTTTGTTTCAGCTTATTTAGTCAAATCCGACTGACCTAACCAACTAAACAGTAGAAAGCTTTTTAAAATGACTGAAAGCTAATGAGGTTATGAGGGAAAATAAACGGATAAATAAACAGATATCTGTTTTGTCTGGTGATAAATTGACCAGAATCAAAGTTGATATGTTTTGGAGAAAATATGGTGTAATTACCCTCCTACAACACATTTTCCTAGACACAACAATCTTTGTTAACCCAGTTTGTGCAGCCCATATATTCCATCCATTTCTTTAATTATGCTTTTCAAAACGTATTAATTTTCCTTTTTTTTTTTGAATGTTGACTATATAAAAATTAATACTGTAACAGGTAATCTACCGAACTGATATAAACTAATACAACGTAAAATGAAATGAAAATGAAGATAGATTTTAACTTTGCAAGCTATAACATTTTTTTTAAACTCATATCTTTATAAAATTATTCATTGAACTGATTCCTCGAGCTCCTGCTTTATCATCAGGAAATGCTCAAGAAAAAAAAATAGTTTGTTTTTCCCCAGTGTTCTGGTGTTCTCCTTCATCCTGTTCTCCTTCATCACAGTGCCTGAGTGAGCTGTATTCAAGTGTGACTCAAGTGGTTGGGTAATGAATATGGAGCAAACATATTCAGAGGGTTCAAGTACATAATAAGCAAAGTGAATGCTATAATCACTATATAATAAAGAATTATGTGTGAGATGACTGCACCATAAATCATAATAACTTGTTATTTGTTTTAACATATTACTTTTATTAATCATTAATAAACGTCACTGGTATGATTTTCCTTTATAAGCACATATTTTTGAATCAAAAAGACTTAAATGATTGGATGTCTGTCTTTTCTGTCTAGGAGTCTATTTCTCTTTTCACTGTCTAGCTTGCCCTGTGGCTGAAAGGTCCTGTACTGCAAAGATGAAAATCTAGTTGGGGAAACTGTCCAAATGATACTAAGCAGTATGTTCCAAGGATTCCCAGTGAGAACATGCCAAAATGGCTGTTGTAGAGATTGTGTCCATTTTAAATCCTCATTTTAAGTGGTTGGTAATTACGACTTTGTTCTGCTGTGTAAAAACAAATAAACCCACGGTAATAAATTAACAGGAGGCATTCTTTTTGTGCTAAAACAAGTTTCTTCATGAACCCATTTGGAGGGATTACTCAGGTTTGCCAAGTCAACAGTTTCCTTGCAGAATTGGCATAATTGGTGCCATGGGTTGGACTCAAGCAAAAAAGATGTTAATTTGTAAATATTACAATATACTTGGCAATCATGATTTTGGGCTTTAATACAATATTTGAGTTTTGAAGTTTATTTACCTTTGGGCTAGTTTTCAGTGCAACTCAATTGCATTTGACTTTTATAGCAATAATAACAATAGACATTGTCACAAAACAGAGATCAGAAATACAGCGATCCAGATTTAGATGTGGATTACTAATGAACAACTCGGAGGTAAGGGTGGCAAAAAAAAATCTCTGAAGTAACATGAGGAAGATACCTTGAGAGGAACCAGACTCAAAAGGGAACCCATCTTCTTCTGGTTGATACCTAATGTTTTGTATGATTTTGACCACATTTGGGCAAGTTTGGTCGCACAGGTATGGCAACCCTGCGTTTACTGCCTTTAGGTACAGAAGGTCTGTACTTGTGAGTTTTGAGACTGTCCTTTTTCTCATAAACAAGTAGACAAAGCTTTTATAACATATTTGTGTCAGTGTACATAGCATATACTGCTGTGCCTCTAAATGTGATCAGATTAACTCTAAATGTTAGCATGTGTTTTTTACCGTGTATGAGTGTGTTGGTATGTGTGTGTGTCTGTGTGTTATGGAAAGAGTTAGTCATGATTTTAATTGAGGCACACCTGTAGTTGGGGAACATTGCAATGCCAAAGCGAGCCAGGGTATTGTCTCGGTGGAATACTACAGTACTGACTCACTTAGATGACTGGACCATTACAAAGCCCTTGAACACACACGCATACACACCAAGCTCTACAATGTCCCACGAGCACTCCATTTACTACTGCTCAATTTCCCCCACCCCTGGTGAGTGAGATACATCCGTCCCTTCCAGACGCGATACAGGTGTATACTGAGTATGGGGAAATACTTTTAGTTCAGTGTTTGGCATTTGTCAGGTTGAGACTGACAGACAGGCTTGTGGAGTGAATGGACTCTAGTTGTGTTTGGTATTTAAAGTTCAGACATGTTAAAGCTGTAGGCCAGACTAAAAGAATAACAGTCTGTCATTATCATGTTCTTCACCGCCTTTCTGTTTCAGAACAGTTATACATGGTCCTCTGTATAACAGTTCCTAGAAACAATCCTTTCCTCTCTCTTTCTCTCTCTAGCTTGTCTACTCGCATAATGGTTAGCTACCACATAGGATATGAAATAGAAAAAGAATATAACATAGAAGAATAATGAATAACAAAATACATGAATGTTTTGTTTGGTCTAATTTAATCTATATCTTGTCTTCACCACAAGTCTCAAACATTTAATATTGATCTTGAAATGACGCCCAATTCAATATATTGATGTACCTTTAATAACTAATGACAGATTATGATGTATTATCATTTTTAAATCAGGATTTAACCTTTGTCTAGTCTACATAAATGCCATATAATGCCATTTTCAGGGCTGCCAACTTTAATTGTCTGATCCATTAACAAGTAGCTACCTAGCTAAAATAGAAAGCATTTTCCAACCTAACCTTACAGTAGTTAAGTGAACTCTATTTATAGGTATGTTTTAATTACAAGTTTTAATTAAAACTTGTGTCAGTCAGATTTAGTTAAAACTTTATTTATAAATATAAGTAGTGTAAGTTTCCATCTGGAATTTAATTTATATAAACAAAATACTGAAGGAAATTAATCAAACACTAAAAAGCAACATAACAATTTGTGATAATAACCAAGTGTATTTGAATAGCCCAGCATGCGGTACATATATCGAAGACTCTGTATCCAGTGTTTTATGCTGCCTCTTTTACATAAATGTGCCTACTCATGATACTTATACTGACGGTACTGATATTGATTGTTTAACTGCAAATCAAGGGTTTCTTTTCAGGTTATAAAATGATATGCTCAAATGAACGTTTTGACTTGTGTTTGATCATACAGATAGAGTAAAGGCGCAATTCATGAATAATGAACCTGCTGGTAGAATTTGTGTACACCTGTTTTACAGTTCTGACCATATACAACTTTGATGAATATGGGGCCACTATGTTTTGTAAAATAGTTTGCTCTGTTTTTAGCAATCATTGATCAAACTATTCTCTTTGATAGATTAGAAAATGTTGTTGGCATTATGGGAACGGCCCTCTCTGGATGACTCTCCTGGTGACTTCTCTATGCATACTAAGGTAAAGTTTGGTGTTCCACGAGGTTCTGTTTTAGGCCCAGTGCTTTTTTTCTCTATATATGCTATCTCAGGGTAAAGGTATTTGTAAACATGGTATAAGCTTCTACTGTTATGCTGGTGACACACAGTTGCATGTTTCAGTAAAGCCAGATGAGAGACACCAGCTTAATAAAATTGAGGAATGTGTAAAGGACATTAGACCCTGGATGACTTCATTAGACACTTATTAACTTCTTTCTACTTAATTATGACAAGACAGAAGTACTTGTACTAGGCCCATATGCAGCTAGAAGTAAGCTTTCTGATTAGCCATTCACTTACATCATGTGCAGTGGTAAAAGACCTTAGTGTGATTATTGACTCCAGTCTTTCATTTGAAGCTCATGTAGATAATATTACTAGGATAGCTTTCTTCCTTATCAGAAATATTGCTAAGATAAGAAAGATAATGTCACTACATGATGCAGAAAAAATAGTTCATGCTTTTATTACATTTGTGTTGGATTTTTGTAATGCTTTGCTGTCTGGATGTGCCAGTATGTGCATAAACAAGCTCCAGTTAGTCCAGAATGCAGCAGTCCTTACTAGAACCAGACCACACCACCCCTATCTTATGCACACTGCACTGGCTCCCAATCAAATTTTGCATTGATTATAAAATATTACTGTTGACCTATAAAGCACTGAATGATCTTGCACCGAGCAAACTTCTGGTCTTTTATGATCTGCCACACCTACTTCGATCAAAAGGTGCAGGCTCTTTGTTGGTACCTCAAATAGTGAAGGCTACAGTAGGGGGCACAGCTTTCTCTTACATAGCACCACATTTATGGAACAGCCTTCCCATTAGTGTTCAGGTGTCAGACACAGTGTGAAGGCCATTACATGCTTCCTCCAAGGTACGTGAAGCCGGCCCGAAAGCATCTTTAATGAACTGCTGCTCATGCAACATCTCCCTTAGAACACGGCCAATGTTGCTCTCTTGGGCTCCTGGCCAAGGATGGGAATTTGAACTCATGATTTCTGGATGATAGGACAAATGCTTTTCTATTGCTCCACTCAGGAGCCCAGTATGTTTAATTAAATGAATGAAAAATAGTCTCTGAGTACAGAGATCCAGTCTTTCTACCGACACTGATGCCTGTTGTGTATAAATTTCTTAATAGTTGTACAAGATATGTACAGGAAATCCTACAGCACTATTTAACACTTAATAGTGCTACATACATATACAGCACAGTAGATCTTATTTAGTCCAGCTGGGAGTCATTTGATCTAATGATCTAATCTAGTTTAACAATGATTGTTTACACATCATAAGAGCTCTTACAAGGCCTGTAGTTTTTTTTTTAAGTTGTAATAGTGGGTTTTTTAACCCTTTTAAAGACTCTGATTTGGTTTAGTATAATGAAGAAGTATAATGAAAAGCTGTCATTTTATATTTCATGCAAATAATTGAAATATTAGCCTTTGCTGCAACTGAATCTGAATGTATTAGGTGCAGATATAGTGAGAAACTGCATCGTGTTTGCATGTGTTGATGTGTGTGAGGCTATGTGAGGTTACTGCCATGCATTGGAATGATTAGTGAGTTGTTTTATGACATTCTTTTAGTGGAGGGCTGTGAATGCTTGCTGTTTGTTTGTTTTTTTTGTTTGTTTGTTTGTTTTTTTTTAGATACATTATTATTAATCTGTTTCTGGCTTTTCATAAGCAACTGTATGTATTCCAGATTTGAAGCAATTTGAGAAATAAAACTTTATACCCACTTGTATTATAGCATCTATGGGATTATGTATGCAAGTATGTATATACTGTATGTGCATATGTACTTATTTATTCATCTGTGGAGAAGCTAGGTCACCATGCATTATGTTGTGCCAGATGTTTTGAGGGAGTAACTGCTGAGAATAGTCTCACCTCAGAGAAAGTAAGAAGGCACTTCCTCCCCTATCTCTCTCCCTGGCTGTTGTGGTCTCATGTAGAGCTCCATTTAGTTTGCAGGAAACACATGTCTTTGTTTAATTATGGTTATATGGCCATCATAAATAGACTCTGTGTTATTGAAGGAGATGCTTTATGGGAGCTCAGAAAACCAAACTCCAGCTTTGAAGTGTTAAAGACACTGTGGTACCAACAGTAAAAGTGCTGAGCTGAAGGCAGTCAAGTGACATTTGCTTTTTTCCATAAAGTGACCTAGTTTGATGTTTAACTTTATTGTGCTGGTAGAGGTATTAATTGGTTATTTTAAAAAGATTATATAGGCCAACCTAAGAGTTTTATATACTGAGATGCACATTGGCAGCACATGTATTCATGCTTAGTGTATGGTGACATGGTGTAACCTATTTTCTTAAGTAAACACAGGAAAACTGGTCTTGATAGGCCTGCTCCCCAAGCCACAGGGAGGCGACTATAAAAACCTAATCATTGGTCATGAGAGCATTTATGATTTCTGTAGCAAGCACAGCTTTACAGGTATTATCCGTTGGAGGATTATACCTATAGAGAGAAGTATCTACACTTTAAGCCAGTATCAGCACAGATACTCAGTACAAGATTGGTGCACGTCTATCAGCTGATACTCAAATCCAGCTGCGGGTTAATTTTTGAGCATTCTCTATGCAGTAAAGGCTCAATCAAAATTTGACAAATAGCTCACATTTATGAATAGCTTAATTTGCTACAGAGAACATTTATAGTGTGCTGCATCGCATTCCACATTCAGGTTGCAGGTGTGGTTATTTCTTGCTGCATTCAAAAGTTTGACTAATATTCACAGTCAAAATGTGTATCATGTTATTAGTGCTGGCAAGTGTGTCAATGTTTTGGTGTGTTACTCATACAAAATGGTGCAACAACTTTTGTAAATTATTAGTGCTGAAAACATTAAACACAAAGTTCTTCACAGCAGATGATAGAAGAGAAAGAGAAAGATAGAGGCAGCATTTGACACATTCAAACCTGCATCTCCAGGCTAAAAGGATTTTCGTGGTGCTTCACAGTGCAGGTTGTTGGATGGATGCTTCAGAGCAGGTGAAACACTGAGCTCAAAGTTCCTGGCATTTTCCTTCACCTAGGCAATGTAATTTTTATCAGCATGCTGCACACCGCCCACCATTCCTCCCTCACATATCCCCTCTTTCATCAAATTCTGCCACTTCTTCGCCCCATTCAAAGGACGTCCTCCAGCGCTGGTTTTACACACACACACACACACACACACACAATGTCTCTAACAGTTCCTTTTTATATTGCTAGTGGATTTAAATCCACTTCTGATTCTTGTTAATATCACATGTCTTTAAATGTACAAACTCATTTCACTGACTGATTTCATTTCATTGATCTGTCGTGTGATCTACCACTAGCTTAAATTCCATATAACATTGAACAGGACAAGAACATGAAAGGGTGCCATGGTGGTGCAACAAGTACCATTGCTGCCTCACAGCTCCAGTGTCCTCCTGAGCTTTGGTTACTGTTTGTACAGAGTTTTCACATGTTCTCCCCATGACTGTGTGGGTTTCCTCTCTGGTTCTCTGGTTTCCTCCGACCTCCAAAAACCACGCTGATAGGCGAATTGGCTATGCTATATTACCCCTAGGTGTGAATGTATATGTGAATGGTGCCTGCAATGGACTGGCATTCCATCAAGGGTATATTCCTGCCTTGTACCCAGTGTTCCAGGAATTATCCCCAGATACACTGTGACCCTGACCAGGATAAAAGGGTTATTAAGATGAGTGAGGGAGGGAGAGAGGTAGTGTGTGAGTGAGTGAAGAATATAAAAGTACATTTCTTAATAAATTATCAAATATTAAGTCACTGTTTGGATGGAATTAGCTTTCCAGACATAAATGATGTTATCAGAAGATGTCTATAATGCTTATGATCAATTCTCATTGGATAAGAAATAGTAGTGTTTAAATAAATTAGCACATTGTCACACCAATAAACCCATACAGGCATGTCAGAATACAATATGTATTTAGTAGGGATGGACCTTCTGCCTAATTTAAATTTTTGATTATCCGTAAGAGTTAATGAATGCATATTCAGTTAACTATCAAGAGAGGGGAAAAAGAGCCTTTAATGTACCATAACTAAGGATCATTTCCCCACTGCAATTAAACATTTGTTTGTGTATGTGTTTTACAGCTGTTATATAAAGAAACAACGAATAGAAATATTAAACACAGCAAAAGCTTTACTGAATGTCAGCTCAACATGTCAGCCTGTAGCAGTGCACGCTCTGGTGTCAGTTTGTATTTCAAACCTCAAACTTCATGAACAGTGAAAACCTCATTGGATTAATGAACTTTATGTGATCAGAGGCAATGCATGTTTATAATAATTTGTCAGTCAGTAGACATATTTACACTTATATTACACATAGATTTACTAAACCAGTGAATGAAAATACATAAATACTGTAAATGCTCCAAGCAAAATGAAAAGCGTTGTGACATGCCATGTGGTGTACAATGGGCTTAATCTACAAGCCTGCCTTACCTGATTTCTAGTAGTGCAAGACTATTATTAGAAAAGTGTTCCCTGTTATTTGTCCCACAAGCTTCCGAACACCCACTTCCTAATCTTTCTGTTTTTTAAGTTCTGATGCTCACCTCTAACTTGCTCATCATGAAATGCTGCCATCTGGGAAAAAAAAGCCCTGCAAGATGTGGCTTTTCTTTTTCATATTTCCTGACTTCAGGTCTACATAGGGCATAAAGGATACTAGTGATTTCACTGTTTGAATACTGGTTACTCAAACGAATAACTAGGTATTCGAATAAACATTATATTGCCAAAGATATGTGGTCACCTGACCATTCACACCCATATATGCTTGTTGAACATCCAATTATAGATTTAGTCCCCCTTTGCTGTTATAATAACCGCCACTCTTCTGGGAAGGCTTTCCACTAGAGTTTGGAGCGTGGCGGTGGGGATTTGCCTGTTTAGCCACAAGAGCATTAGTGAGGTCAGGCCACTCGAGTTCTTCCACACCAGCCTCGTCAAACCATGTCTTTATGGAGCCACTTTGTGCACAGGGGCATTGTCATGCTGGAACATATTTCAGCTTCTTACTTCCAGTGAAGGGAAATCTTAATGCTACAGCATACAAAGACATTCTAGACAATTATGTGCTTCAAACTTTGTTGCAACAATTTGGGGGAAAACCACATATGGGTGTGATGGTCAGGTGTCCACATATTTTTGGCCATATAGTATATCTTGCAGCACATCCATATGCTGCAAGAAATATTAAACTATTTTTATATAAAATTGAGAAAGTGACTTGAATTTCCAGAAAAATGCTTCATGCACAAGCCATACCACAATTATACACACACACACACACACACACACACACACAGGGTTTAGGACTGTAAAATAATATTGTGACTAATATTTTAAATGTACTACAGAGAAAATGCAAATGCTGTTATCTATAGCTCTCTCTGGTGTGCATCTTATCCTCACCATTACTACGTGATTAGCATCAGGCAACTATCTCCGGAGATGAACCCACACATCCATTCCTTACCTCCCCACCCTACATGACACCTCACAGGGGTTCAGTCTGTCTCCCCCATCCCAACCTTCAGATAAGAACCATCCATCACCCTCCACATGCCGCATTAAAATTTAACTCTGGTTACTGAGTGAGGCCATTCAAACTTTTATCTCAACCCTTCTTTATCTTCTTTTCATTAAGCTCTCGTGTGGTAATGGCCCGAGAGTTCGGCGGCTAAGGATGATGTTTTGAATAATGAAGGCTCATTATTCCTGCGCAGAATGCTTGTTAATTCAAATGATGATATTAAAACTATAGTAGCCTTTAGCAGTGGGGTGATTTCTAGCATACTTTATCACGTATCAATATATACTCTGTTTGTCAAAACTGCCCAGGGCGGGAGATGACATTCTCTCAGGAGTGGAGTGCTTCACATAGCTCTGAATACTCCAAGGTGACAACTCTTACAGCCCAAGGCCTGAGGAAGGTGGGGGATGGAACCCAACTTGATGTGTCGTCAGTCTATAAATCCAATACTGTTCAGCTCCATCCATCTTCCCTTCCTCCGTCTTTTGATTTGTTGCTCCGTCACAGACAGACAATCTTTTATCTGTCATGACCGTCATGAATCCGGCATGGATTTGGACAAACAATATAGAGTCAAATATGACATCTTCAGTATGCCCATTGGTGAGCACATTTCATACATCTTGATTATATATATATACACCATTATATGTTTTACCCTTTAAGGATATACAGTACATTCAGCTGGTCAGCTTTCTGAATGTAACTTATGATTGCCTAACTTCCTTAAAATGATGTCTTGGGATTGCACCTACTCTAATTAATTAAATTGCATGCTGTGCTATGCATCTCAACTACATTATCAGATTTTCACTTTTGTAATGAATAAGGGATTTCCAGTGGTATAGAATTTGCAGTTTTAATTTGCAGTTATATGTATTTATTGTGAATGAACCATAGGAAAAAATATAGGTTCTGTATCTCTTCCATGCTGATCTGCCTGGTCTGTGATGTGGCCTCTGCTGAGAGTCAAACAGGATGTTCAGAACTAAAGAATCGGAACTCCATACTTATTTTATTATATGTTTTATGTCATTGTTCTTTTTCAAAAATGAAGTGCCATCCATTGAATTTCAAAGTATTGGTTTAGATCCTGCTACTGCTGTCAGCAGTCAAATGATCAATTTTAAAAACTTTTTTACTGATGAGTTAGTATGTTTTAAAATGTGAGTGGTTCCTTTCTTTCTCCACACTTTCTATTCTTGAAGCTAACCAATGATGTGCAATCATGATATGAACCCTCTAAGGTTTTCTTCTATTTTTGGTAGTTTTTGATGCCTCAATTCTGACAACATGGAGAGTGTTTTGACCTATTTAGTAGTTTTTTAAATAATTTAAAATATTCTTTGGTTATCTACGGTGCTTTTTCATGGTCTGCTAAGTTGTGTCTTATTATTATGCTCATCACTATGTTCTTGATTCTTAACAATTTACAAAACACTTTATTCTTGCACACCACACATTTGGCTATATACCTACTGTGGAGAGACAACAGCAACAAATATAAATATTACTAAATATATTTTTCTAAACATCAGAGGGATTTGGCCATACCTCTCCATGGATATCACTCAGGTTCATATTGGATAAGTTTGGTCTATTATAATCTTGGCCTGTCATCCCTCAAGTCAAGAAAGACATACGTGAGGACCCTTGTACTGCTCCAAAAGTGGTGAAATGAATTTCCCCTGGCTGTATGAACAATTAAGCTAATGACTGTAGTCAAATGAAGACTGAAGACCTACGTCTTCATGCAATATTTAACAAAGTTTACTCTAAAATAGAAAACCTCAGCTTGTATTGGTTTTCTACCTACACCAGTCCTATCTTGCCATGTTTTAGGTTCATGTGAGATGTTTTCCATGGAGACTACAAATTGCTAGTAAGGGTATCTGGCAAATAGTGTAACTTTTATGATTTTTAGTGTTAACTTTGTTTAGTTTAGTGGAAACTTGCGTTTCCTACAATAGATATAAAAAGTCTACAAACCCCTGTTAAAATGGCAGGTTTTTGTGATGTAAACAAATGTATCTAAGATGAATCATGTTTGAACCCTCAATGTGAAATTACAACATATAGAAATTAAGTGAAAAACAATCAGAAGCATTTTAGGGAAAAAACAGGAAAAATAAAAAAGTTACAATAACGTTTTTGCATAAGTGTGCACACCCTTTTATTACTGGGGATGTAGCTGTGTTCAGAATGAATCAATCAAATAATTATCATACAGCTGTCATCAATGAAATTATTCTGATTAACTCCAAATAAAGATCAGCTGTTTCTATAGGGTTTTATTCACATCTTGGTTTTATCTCCACAAAGAGCTTTACAAAGCATGTACGGTATCTCACTTGTGGAAAGATATCGATCAGGACCGGGATATGAAAAATTTCCAAAACATTAGACGTACCAGGGAACACTGTGAAGGCCATCATCAACAATTAGAGCCCCACAGTGACATTACCAAGAACGGGACGTCCCTCCAAAGTTTAAAAAAGGACAAGACAAAAACTTACCAGGGAGGCTGCCAAGAGGCCTACAGCAACATTAAAGAGCTGCAGGAATATCTGACAAGTAAGATTTCTCTCTGCATGTGACAACAAACGCTCGTATTCTTCACATGTCTGGGCTATGGGGTAGGTTGGCTAGACAGAAGGCCTTTCTCCCAAAAAAACATCCAAGCCCAACTAAATCACCACAAAAAGCACATCACCAAAAGAACACCATACCCATGGTGGCAGCATCATGCTTTAGGGCTGCTGTTCTTCAGCCAGAACTGGGGCTTTTATGAAGGTGGACAGAATCATGATTAGCCACAAATACCAGTCGATTTTAGTGCAAAACCTTAAGGTGTCTGCTAGTAAGCTGATGAAAGATGAAAAGGAATTTCACCTTTCTGCATGACAGTGACCCAAAGCATACATCCAAACCAACAAAGGAATGGCTTAAGCAAAAGAAGATCAATGCTTTGAATGACCTAGCCAGAGCCCAGACCTGAATTCAGGTTAATGTATATTTTTATTTTTCACTTCTTCCCCTAAAATAACTCTTATTTTTCACTTTAATTTATAGGTTGCAATTTCACAATAAAGGCAGAAAAGTTTCTGATATGATTTGTTTTGGTTTCATTTTTTTACATTTACACTGCAGACTTTTTATTTCCGCTGTATATTAGCCTTCTGGTATAAAACCTCATAGTTTCATATGCAAATTGTGTATATTAGAAACATATTGGAGAGTTGCAACAACAAAAATTACTGCCTAACTTTGCAATTAGGAGTGATGTAGAGATCAGTACTAATTTGTACATGTATCTTCAAACCAGTGAGAGCATGGAGAACCCAGTCCTAAGAAAAAGCTTCGCTTCATTGTGTAGTTTCAATAGGAGCTGTGGATCCTGGGCTAAATCCATGACCTCAGAAGTTGATTCTGATATGCTATCACAGAGTGCACATGTTTGATCATTTTTTGGGGGGAAGTTTGACTGGAGGGATGTCCACCCTGTTGATAACCAACCACACTGTCCTGACCATGTTTTGGACTCCCATATTACATTGCTGCCCTCAGGCTGGATATCTGCTGCTTCAGGTTCCACGGCTGCACATAACTGCAGGTCTTACTGTGTTTGATTGTGTATGAGGGTTTGACATCTGTCAGTTTTTCGGTCTGTGTATGCATGTATCCCATGACTATTCTTTGATTATGGCAACACTACCTGAAATCAGAAAGTTTCCAGTTTAAAGGCAAACTGTAGTTTATTTATAAAACATTCAGTGTTGATATGGATTTATTTACTGAACATGAAGTACAGGTTCAGTGAGCTATTTTTTTTTTTTTACATTTTATACAATTTTTCATCTACATATCAGCTTTGAAATTGAAATACTACAAACTTATGAAGAAATTATTTCTGTACTTATTATTCTGTAGAAATGAATTATGCTGTAGAATGATGTAAAGTATGTCTCCATGGTTAACTCACATCCTGAGCTCATGAGGCAAACGAAAGTGATGTGGATGGATTTTATTCTATTTCATATAAATGAATTTGTGAAAAGCCGCCTGAGCCTAAATTTATTATGATGACATGACAGTTTTAGTCTTGTGAATCGTTTAAATGTGTGTATGTAAAGATATCTCATTGTTGTCCATTTCAATAATGTAATCATTTTCTTTTTTTTAAATGATGAAAAAAAACATTGTGGCAAGTATATATTTTTAAATGAAGTAGTTAATGAGGTGACATCAGCACAAAAGTAAGACTCTCAGCTAGTGAGGTGTAATTATAGAAAGAGGAGTGTCTGATATTCCATAATTAGCCTACACTAGCCAAATCCTAATAACATTTACATTTACATTTATATAACAATTGCCTTTTAGTCCAGATTTCTGACCTGATCCCTCCCAAGAAAACATGCTGTGGTGGATTTCAGAATACACATAACGAAACTATTAGATCTAGACAGATACGCAATCCATCAGATAAAAGTTTTTCTTCAAGGGATAGTTCACTTTGAATAGATAAGCATTCTTTCTTAGCTTCCAAAACAGTTTCTGCTTGGAACTGTTTTTTGATATATAAACACATTTGGTTCTAGAGGGAGGAATGAAGAACTTTTAAGGGCACTAGACTGATTTTTTTCCCTAAGAGTGTAGAATTTTAAGATCAAGTGTGATTCATTACTCAGTATGATACTCTTGTTTAAAAATGAAGTGAATAATGTGGTATAATGACATGATTTACTGAGGAAAGGTCTCTCTGTTCTCTGATTTGTCCAGGTTTCTGCAGCCTATCCAGCACCTGCTAAAAGGGATTTAGAGAAATAGAGTGAATAATCTCGAGGTGGCAGATTTCCATCCCAGGCACTAAGTACAGCAGTCCACACACACACACACACACACAAATAAATAAATAAATAAATAAATAAACACATAAATAAAAGTAACATTTAAAAAAACAGTCTGGTAATACTAACTTTGTGTCATATTACTACTGACTTGTGTAATATTGCAAATAAATAATATTTTGACTAACCCTAAAACTCGCCTAAACCTCTGTAAGAAAAATGTTATATTACAGTTTTAAAAAAAAAAAAAAAAGGAATAGAAAAAGAAAAAAGGTCAACATTGACAAGTATCGCTGTCATCAAAGGGACATTTGTTCCTCACAGTGACCTAAATAGTCAAAAATTGATCTGCATCAATCAGTTTTGACTTCTCAGACAGGGAGCCTAAAGAAGCAATTGTTAGTTAGTGTCATGTAATCTACAGCAGCTTTTGTGATAGCACGTAAAGATTTATGTGATTTTCTTATAAAGTTTAAGATTTATGTTCGTAGCCTAATCAAGTCTTGTTTTTTTCAATGAAAAAACAGATATTTTTTAACCTCACAAATGTTTTATGATGGGTAATGGCTTCCTAAATTGTTCTCTATTTTTTTTTTATTTATTTTTTTTTTTTTACATTCATATTTTTCGTGGTTTTTTTTGTTAGGGGACACACTCACCCTCTCATAAAAAAAAAAAAAAAAAAATCAAATATCTTAGAGTTAAAGAGTATGGAGGTGGATGCTCTACCTGATAATGGGCTTTGTGGACCCCCTGAAGGCATTAACCATTGGCAGATTCTGAATGCTGTTGAGAGATCGATGGCAGTCCAAGGAGAGAGAGAGAGAGGGAGAATGAAAGAGAAGAAAAAACAGAGATGTACAAAGAGGCACAAATCCCATGGCTTCTAGTATTTGGGAGGGAAATACTGTAGAGCTGAGACTGTAATCTGTTGTGAGACACAAGGCCCCAGTAAGGTTTCAGTCAGTTCATGGATTAGGACGGAGGAAACTGCCATTGACATCAGCTTTAACTTTTCCGTGTCAGTTGATGCATGTGTTAATAGCATTTCGTGAATAATGCGTGCACTCGCATCACCTAAATCTTCTGAGTTCAATACCACAAGTTGGAGAATCACTGAGCTCTCATCTTCAGTGTTTGCCTACACAATGGTGCTTGTCACTGCATTGTTGTTGAGCTAATTCCCCCTATCTCCATGTTCCACACGCATGCTGTGGCTGCTGCTACTCATTTATCTGTCCTGATGTATCAGCTCCTGTCATTGTCGTAGCATCCTAGCCTCTGTAATCCTGTGTAATGCCTGTGTGTTTTGTTTCACAGGTAGATTTAAGTGAGCAGACTTTGACTTAAACCGGAATACAGACTCTGGCGTAAACCGGATACATAAATCTGTAGTTCTTCTAAAATGCTGCTTCTTCTTCAGGACTCTTTAACAGAATAAATCACTTTTTTTTTAAACTGATCATTTGTTTGAGAAAAGAGGGAATATTTTCCATTCAATGAAGCTGCGGTAGGCTATTATCAGACATTTTGTAAATCCACTAACTGATACAGATAAATGTGTGGCAGAAGATCCCTTTGGGACAGTAATTAAATCCTCAACAAGATTCCTGTGGTTTGCATAACTTGACTTGCAGATATTATAACCGATGTTCCCTCCCTTTTCCATACAGGGGTGGACAAATCATAAAAAAGCTCCAACGTGGTTACACAGACCAATGTCACTCACATAATTTATCCCAAAATTACTGGTTTATTATTGGTTTAATAGTCTTAGCTTATTTAGGTGATGTCTCAGACTGGTCTAGATGGTGTTAAGCTGGTCTAACCAGTTATGGTTTCCTAGTGAACAAGGGTGTCCCAGCCTGATCTAGCTGGTATAACAGAGTTTAGTAAACAGTAAACAGAGTTTAGTTGGTCTCTGTTCCGAAGAATTGGCAGAGTTAACTAAATTGTGAGTAGTCACGTATGTGGGCCCATCTCTAATACAGATTTCTGTTACAATTTATCCAACTAATAAAAAGGGTTGAGACTAACAGACAGAATAAGCCCTTCTAGCTATTTTAGCAGCCTACTGGACCTCTGGTCCAGGCAACAAGGAATAATAGAACTGAATAAAAAAAATAAAGACAGAAACATAATCTGCTTGTCCCAAATATACAGGCTAGTCATTAGTCCAACCCTGATACATTTGAGGCAATCCTTCACAAGGAGAAATCAAGCTAACCTTATTTTTTCACCTCCATGGGTGTCTCAAGTGATATACATTGTCTTCATTGGCACTAGTATTCAGTCAAATATATCTTAAAAGTAAAATGTGCTAGGAGTCAGAATGCTGGTTTGCTGCAGGCAAGTATGTGTGGCTGGGCTAGTGACAGGTTTTGGATTTGAATCTCTCTGACATATATGGCCTTTATACAGTAGTCGTAAGCTGCACAATGTGCATGGGCGCTGCATGCCACTGCAGCTCTGTAGCAACCTGCGTGATGATAATCAATCACAATGAAAGGGCTGCTACAGGCTCAAACTCCTTTTGTAGTCTTTGTGTCTGCAATTACACAAGTCAGAAAGAGTTTTATTAGTAGTTGGCATTGCAAGGTGCACTCTTTTTAAGTGCTGGAAAGTGGGGTTAAGACCTATTTAAAAATGCAGAATCTTATGCTTATAGTACTGAAAGTACATGTTGGATTCATTGGCTCTGTATCTATCAGTACATCCAACCATTGCTGCATTTCTAGCTCACTGTTGTAGTTAAGGACATCTAGCCTAGTCCCATGAGGGCCACAGCTCTATAGAGATTTATGTTTTCAACCCGCAAAGACCTTGGTAATTAGCCAATCGGGTAACGTGAGATAGAATACTAAACTTGGCAGTGCTGTACCTCTCCATGACTGGGTATGACACCCCTGGCTTAGTCTCTTTCATAGGATTCAGAATGAAGGTGTGTCGAATGAAAGCAGAGAGAGCAGTCCTGAATAAGTAAAACTTCATTCCCCTACCTCTCTCTATTATTAATACACACCCTTCTCATCTGTGATTAAATTCTTCTATGTGCATTTTTTTTTTATAAATACTCCGCCATCGTCCATGCCCTTGACATGTTACTGAAGGCAGAAGGGTCAGGTATATGTGTCCAGATTTATATGAGTGAGACAGAGAAGGAGATTTATAATGGAAAGAATTTCGTTATTAGCCCTAACCCTAACCCTAACACTAACTCAGGAGTTGTATAAAGGTATTAGGAATGTCATGGTTACAGGGAATGCCTAATGTGGGAACACTGAGCATGAATCAAAAATACACCCCTGACAAGAAGAGAGTCCATTGCAGGGCAAACACACATCCACATATTCACAAAGTCTACACGTTTCAAGTCAAGATAATGGAGTGGACAGCCTGCACAATTATAATCTCATAGTTCAGAAAGCATATTAAAAATATTTAAACCATATCAAATATTCACCAAAGAGCTGTTTGAATACAAACAGCAAACAGAACATATGACTGGTCATTAATTGATTTTAAATGACATAGTATATATCTATCCTTTAACTAACTTTAAAGCTTTAATATAAATGAGACTCCTGGTTACTCTATGCTGCTATATAGATATGTAGTCTTTTAAAATGTGTTTGAATGTCAGTGTATGTTGTGCTGTTGTGAGTAACAACGAATGGCCAGTAAGAGTGCTTACATGATGAATGTTCTTGCAGAGAAACAGAAAGAGAATGAAGTCATCATGAAACCAGCAGTGTGCATACCACAGTGACGGGCATGCCTGGGTGAAGAGAATTATGGAAGCCATTTTGGAGGCCATATGGAAGTAATTTTAACACAGTTTTTGAGTGGCATATTAATGGATGGAATACTGTGTAACACACCTGAATTGCCTCCAAAAGGATGTGATAACCAGAAGAATCATAAATATTAAGGTAAAACAAACATTTTCAGGGCATAGGGTTCACAGGGCTGGGACTGAGAACATCTGTGCCACCGGAATTAGTCACATGTATGGGATGTCTTTGGGATGTGCTTCATATATTTATATTTCCAATTAGTCAACTGAAAGACATATTTAAACAAAGTGACATAAGCAAAACAGAATACAATCAAAAGATGTCACTGGTTAAGGTGCTGGCAACAAAACAAGTCCTTCGGTATTATGTTTTCCCAATGAAGCAGAAGCAGGTGCAAGATAAAAATAAGAAGAACTAATTGTAATTATGATTAATTACACATTAACTTAGTAGAGTAAGTGCTAGTACTCAGGTGTACTATATATACGCTCACCATAAAAAATACAGTCTTGATGCACAGTAATATCAATAATGGAATAAAATATGTAAGTAAGAAACAACTGCATGGCAAATGAGAATACACCAGATAAACAAATACGCTCATGACAGCACTGAGGCTGTTTAGCATATTCAAGAGTCTCTTGAAAGTTGTGAGGGAAGCTGCAGAATACACTAATTTGGACAATTTATTCTACTATTGCAGAAAAATCTCTGGCTTTGAACTGTTTACACTCTTAGAAAAGGGTTTCTCAAGGCTTCACTGGATGGTTTAGTACTTCTATCTTCCTAAACAGGATTTATGTCTGAAAGGAAAACAATTTGTCATAGGGTTCTACATACAATCCTTAAAGGTTGTCAGAGTGTAATGATGAAACATAGGTCATGAAGAGTGAGTAAGTTTCCAATGGATTACAGCTCTAGTGAAATGCTATTAAGATGGTAATCAAATGGGAAATTTGTCATGTTATGGTCTGTGAAGTGCTTGATTGTTACCGCAAAGTTCCTGATGGACCTTGATAATTGTAGCAATTATGTTATTGGGAGGAACTTCCGTGAGTTGCTTGCAATCACTTTTTTCAGTGGGCAAAATTCCAGAATCTTATATCCGGCAGCTAACCTTTATACAGGCTTAGATCTGCTGAGACATCTGCTGATAGGAGTATGAATCTTGGTCTCATAGCAAGATTCACTGATTCACTGGCTTTTGATTTGGTTTAAAAGTGATTTATTGTAAATAAAGTAAATTATAAACAATTTGATTTGATTTATATATCATGTTATTAACGTTTTACTTGTATAGGGATTTTTACAAGGTCACAAAGCTGCTTTACAGAGATCGGGATCAAGAAGAGATTGGCAAGAGTCAAATCCCTAGCAATGCACTTTTTTGCTGAAAAGAAAACTGGTACTTCCAAAGCACTGCTTGTTTAAGATGCATTTCTGTATATAAAACCCTGACCATGCAACCAGGCCTGAACCAATGGCACAAATAAATCAGATCAGCTGTTCTCCTGGGTGTCGTCACATTCCACCTAAAAGGTGTTGGAGCAGGATCTCTTTTGCCCCTCCTGATCTTTTTGTGTGCTTCTCTGCTAGGCTGCCTCGACACTTTGGGAGCACTTTTGGCTGATTATTCATGCTCTCTGGATTAGATGCCCACTGCCTATCTCTCCCACCTGCTTGCCACACGTCACTGTTCAAAAGCCAATGGGGCCAGAGCACCAGGCACAAGAGGTGCCCTGATTGGCCACCTACAGCTCCAGAAGTGGGCAGAGAGAATGTTATCAAGCAGGGAACATCTGTGAGAGCTGGGCCATGTGGACCCGGAACAGCAGCTGCCTGAGGCCACAGTCACTGCGCTGGCCCACAGTGCACTGCAGTGGGAGAAGCCAGACCACCAGGACCTGAGTACTGAAATGGAAGGGAATCATCGGCGGCAAGGATAGAGAGAGAGAGAAAAAGAGGAAAAGAGAGGACTTTACTCACTAGCTTTATACCCACACACACTTTACCCTTTTCCTGTCATCAGGCAATGGTCTTAAACATATCGTTCTCCACTGAACTGGGACTTCAGTTAAGAAGGATACAGAAGTGTGTGTTCATTAAATATTAGGAGACATTTTCCCCTTTATACTTAATAAAGTATAATCACTATATTTTTGTAGATGAAAGATGGTTATATAGGTGTATTTTGTCTTATTTTCATGCATATTCATTTATCTTCAATAATTTCATACTGGTCAGGGTTGTGGTGGATCCGGAGCCAGTTCCAGTAACACAAGGTGAGAGAATTCACCCTGGATTCGACTATTTTCATGTTTTATTATCTTTTTTTCTAGTGGTGAAAACAGTCACTGTCATGTGAGTATGTTAAACACAATGCTGTTAGTCTCCCTTGTGAATAATATATATTTTCAGTATAAACCTAATATATCCCATAAAGGCCAAGGTGCACCTACTACCATTTCAATAAATTATTCCACATCTGCTCCCCTTTTCACAGCTCTTCTGGGTGCCTGTGAAATGATGTCATGTGGAAAGTGTTCAGACTTGGAAACACAAACAGAGAAAAACGTACATTTAGTGTTTGTCAGTGATATCCCCACTGTGCCTGCATGACATGTGAATGTGACTGGCCTTCCGTGCCTGATACCAAACCTGTTTCTGTGTTTGTGTTTGTGTGTGTGTGTGTGTGTGTGTGTGTGTGTGTGTGTGCGAGTGATGCAGCTGCTCCCGTTGTTGGCTCTATGAAAGCATGCCAGTTTGGACTCAGGTGCATAAGTGTTCCAGTAGGTTTGAGTTCCCTGTTTTTCTTTCTCTCTCCCACCATCTTCAGTCTCTGTCTGTTTCTCAACCCATATTCCTGATTACTAATTTGAGTTTCAATTGTTAATCCATACAACACAAGGGCACACATGTTTGAGCAGATTGCTGTAAATAAAGATTGTACAGCAGAGAGGGAGTGTTAGAAGACTGGTAGGGTGAAGAACGAAAATATTTTACCGTCTTAGGATACTACCTCGATTTATCCACAATTAAGTTCAATTAATATGAGCATGGCATGAATGTAGGTATTATTAGCTTAGGCTAATAGAAAGTGATTAATTTCTTCGGTGCTCATTTCCTTTCCTTGTCACACTCTTATATTTCATTAGGTGTAATTATTCTCTCTCTCACTAAACTTATACAAATGCAATGCAGGCCAGGAAGATAAGGAAACCTTTTCTTTCGTGTGTGTGTGTGTTGTGGGGAATGGGCTGGAACTTTATAAATTGAAACACAAAGAGGAAGCACCTTAATATATGTTGTCATCTGTGACATTAGAAAAGTCTTAGAAAAGTATTTAATGGCTTTGGATAAACAGTCATACTCTGGGCAGAGTAATTCTTTGACATGAGACACACAAACACACACTCACACACACACACACACACACACACACACACACACACACACACACACACACACACATATATATATATATATATATATATATATATATATATATATATATATATATATATATATATATTTATTTATTTATTTATTTATTTATTTATTTATTTATTTTTCATATTGTATTGTGGGCAGTTGTGAGCAGGGAGAGACCTTTCTAGCATTTTAAGATTATAATATGTTTAGGTGTGTTCTGTATAATAAACAGACTGTCTTTCTCTGTCTTTCTTTCTCTTTACCTGCATAGGAGTAGGACAACCTTGGCATTCCAGGCAGCTTTTTGTGTGTTGTGCATATTGGGAGGCCGTCATTACATTGGATTGACAATAACCTGCTCCAGGTGCCACTAGTTCTCTCCTTGTTTACTGAGAATATGCACCAGAATGTATCTAGAGAGCTCATCTACCAGACACGGGTCCTTAGCACTAGTCTACATGTTGCAATCTTCAGGCCATGTATGTGTTAACTGGCTATATTCAGTGGTCTTGTTCCTTGTGTATTTTGTGAATTGGAAATAATCCTGTACATAAACTCACTGTCCTTAAACAACCAAACAAACAAACAAATAAATACCATTTAAATAAGAAATATCCGTCTAATCACTCTGTTGTGATTTGAGTATGAAGTAGAATTTGTTTTTGATTTGTGTGCAGTGATTGCTCTTTCTCTCTGTCTGTCTCTCTCTCTCTCGCTGTGTTTTTTTTTTTTTATTAGATGTAGGATTAGATGTAATGCATTGCAGTTAATGGCTAAAGAATGCTTTTTTTCACATTGTTTAATTAGAAGACAGAGGGTTTCAGTGTGCTGCAAATATTGTGAAATGCAAGAGATAAAGTGAATAGAAGCTTGACTCATCAATCCAGTCTAATGAAGACCCAAATAAGAATACAGCTGAAAAAACAAGTATATTTGGACTGGTTAATGGATCAGCTTTAGTAGATCTGAACACACGTGAATTGGGCCACTTGCTATTTCCTAAAGCATTGAAGTGTGAAGATCATTCTAACTAATAAAATTAAGTCAACTTGAGTGATACTGCTCTTACTTCGTTAAAAACATGAAGGAAGACCAGTATCAAGAAGCTTTTGAGATATTAATATCTAATTCAATTATCTTTTTCCTAACATCATACGGCATGTTCACTATCATTCAGTCTAATAAATGGACTTGAAGATCTCCTTAGCTATACGTCTTTTATAAACATGGGTACCTGCATTGTGTATGTTTTATTTTTGCTCTGAGGGTGGAGTGAAGAGAACTGGTGCTGTTGTAAAGAGAGTGGAAGAAACTGAAGGCCTAGTGTGATAGATACAGAGAGAGAGAGAGAGAAAATCAAGCCTTTATCCTATGAGATGCAGCTCATCTCTGCTCCCGTCTGTCTGATGCTGAAGGCAGCAGAGACTGGTTTTACCTGCAACCCCTGAGGCAGCAGACATGCACACAACATACAGGCATACAAGAAAAAAGATTGGTTTATTTCTGAGTCATTTTTTTCATTCTGCCTTCTCTTAAAACACAAGGACACACACATGCACACACAAACATCACCTCATGCAGGAAGCACACAATGCAGAAAATCACAATTATATGCATATACATTTGCCATCACAGAAGCAGTTGTGTCTGCATTATGCTGCGAATGTCTACATTTAAGATTATATTCATGCACGAGCAAAGAAAATGACCACAAAAGTAATGGAGAAGAAGGAGGAGATGGGCTATGTTCTGTATATCAACCATGGGGTGAAAAAATGTGATGTCAAAAAGGCAAATCTGTATTTATGGCATAGACAGATATCCTCGAGTTGACAGGTATACAGTCATTATCTAGCTGTCACAAGTCGCCCCAGGGCCAGCGCTCAGCGGCAGAAACGCAGTTCCCAGCTATCACGTGGAGCCTATTAGCTTACCTGCCTCTCCCTCAAATGTCGGCCTGCATCTCAAGGTGCCAGCAGGACAAAACAAGGAGTCATATTTATGAAAAAGCCAGTTGAACTATGTTGGGCTCAGCTGATACCACTGCACAAGGGGAATTTTGCAGGTGATGGATATGACAATCCATCTAGTGGGGAAACCTAAAGCTTTCAGTGCTAGGTGATAAGCATAAATGCCCAACCTGTTGTCACAAGCCAATTAGGAGTAACTAGAGCTGTTACATAAGAGACAAAGGGTGGATTTGGTTTCACAATAAGTCCACTTTTACGGGTGGGTCTTGAGAGTAGCAGGTATTGAAAAGGGTGGGGGGGGTGGATTTTCATGTATATGAATATCAGTGAATGCAATAAAATAGACAGTTAGAGAGGGAGAGACGCTCAGTATGGTTGTAAGGCAGAGAGAGTGTGTAACTAGTGGCTTTGTAGTGTGTCAGATTTCACCATGAATAGAAGAGGATCTACACCTCTGTCTCAGACAAACCCTGAGACCAGACACACACTGATATGACACAAGAAGCACAATCTACACCTGGACCTGCACTTTCTGTTTTTCCCTAGAAAACATTAAGCAGTGCTTTTAGTGCAGTGAAATATTTTCAAGGAATTACCTGTAGGAAAAAAAAGGCCTTCATATACAAGTATGAATGTTAAGTCATTTTCATATATCATTGCCCTCCTCACTCTATTCACCATACCTGAGCAACATGTTCAGCTGCATAACTAATGACTGAGACCCACCCATGCATTTCTGGGTGTGTCCTGTACTCTGACCTTTAACACTTTTGACACTGTCCAGGCTACTGAGAAACCACTGGTGCATAGGTCAATAGGGAGGAGTCCGTTGATACAATATAGTATCAGTTACATTTGTCTCTGTCAGTTAGGCTGGGCCAGAAGGATTGCTCCTGTTTCTGTTACCAGAGACATAAAGATTAACTTGGCTCCAAAAATCACTGCTGCTCCTAAAATGATAGATAGGAGATTTAAAAAAGTGTAAGAATATAAAGAGTAAGAATAAACCTGATGACAAAATGAAAGAAGGAGAAAAAAGAAAGATTATATAAAAGAGACCAGGGAACAGAACAGGTGGAGGGAATATACTATGGCACATATGTGTTCCAGAGTAAGAAAAAGGTGAAAAAGGTATAAACATATATTTTTGCCATTTATAAACCATGTCAGATGCTTGTGATTTTGATGACTACAGTAGATTGGGTACATTTATGGCTGTTCCCTGGCTGGGATAGTCCTGTATCTTTTATATTCTGGTACTTTTGCCCCTAACATCTCACCTTCCTCCCTCCTCCTTGCAGTAGCAGAGCAGGATCAATACAATCTCACAGCCCTGAATTTATTTCTTCAGCATGACCATTGATCTCGATCCGATGCTGAAAGTTTCTGTCTGAAAAGAATAGTTATAGCCCTTTATCTTTCTTTCTCTGTAGTGGAGAGATCGGTGCTGAATGCAGAATAATGTAGGTGTGTGCCCTGAAAAGACTTTTGATAACTCAGCATGGTTTTATAGGTTATGTATCATGGTGGTGTGTGAGGGGGAGGTGGTTCGTACGTGTGTGTGTGTGTGTGTGTGTGTGTGTGTGTGTGTGTGTGTGTGTGTGTGTGTGTGTGTGTGTGTGCGTGTGAGATTGTGAGTGAGAGAGAGAGATGGTCCTATTCTCAACATTTCCTTCGTTTGCAAATTGCACCTATCTTTTGATACCATACTGACTTTATTACATCACTTTCAATGCTATTTAAACGTGACATTGTGCTGTCAACAACGCCATGCACAGTTGTGCCCTGAAGAGTGTTTGGGGCATAAATTTAACATATAGAAATATGTTAAAAATAAAATTATGATCTCTCTGCCGGGAGATCATACCTGTGAATATTGACAGTCACAGCCATCAGTGGCCATAAGTCCAAGTAAAATTTGTTGTGCTCAAAATTTGTTTGTTTGTTTCAATCAGAGTGACACTAGCCAATCATAAGCATGAGCTCATATATGTGAAAGAGGGCACCTAGTGCTTTCCTAAGAGTGCGTTCATCTGTAAGCCGGACAATGACAGTCTTACTAATTGCTTGTGTTGCTTTATTTGTGAGTTTTGATCTTTGGAGACAGAAATGTGTACAGGGGAAGTGAATACTAAAATACTAATTATATATGTAACTACAGTTCTATGAACACCAGATAAACATTAGTGGTGGAGGGAATCACCTGGATATATTTTTGTGTGTGTATGCAAGTCTTCAACAAAGTGACAAAGTTACAGTGTGATGTATTATACATTATATGGCCAAAAGTATGTGGACACCTGACCATCACACCCATATGTGCCCATTCCAACACCATGGGCATTAACACAGAGTTACTCCCCCACTGCTGTTATAATTTCCACCAGATTTTGGAAGGTGGCTGGGGGAAGCTGTGCTCTTTCAGCCACAAGGGCATTAGTGAGGTCAGGCACTGATGTTGGGTGAGGAGGCCTGATGCACAGTCAGCGTTCCAAATTATCCTAAATGTAATCACTGTGACTGAAGTCAGGGCTCTGTGCAGGCCATTCAAGTTCTTACACACCAACTTTGGCACACCATGTCTTTATGGATCTCACTTTGTGCACAGGGGCACTGTCATGCTGGAACAGGTTTGGGCCCCTTAGTTCCAGTGACAGAAATCGTAATCCCTACAGCACACAAAGACATTCTAGACAATTGTGCACTTACAACTTTGTGGTAACAGTTTGGGGAAGAACCACATATGGGTCTGATGGACAGGTGTCCACATACTTTTGGCCATATAACGTTTTATTTAAATAGCATTGTCATACGTTCATCATTCCCTGAAACCTGAATTCCCGCCAGCTTGGTTCTGGTTCCAAATGAACAGGCAAACAGTTATGGAGTGTTCATAGGACCAAAGTTACATATGTAACTAGGATTTTATTTCACCTTTATTGGATAGCCTATGCCACAATTTCATGAGGAACTGGCCCACTTTAGGACTCACTCCACTGGGAAGGGCAATCTTCACCTTGGTCTTGGAGAAGGTGCACGGTGATGTCCAGGTGGCAGCAGTGCAGACTTCCTGGAGGGACATAACTCTATGTAAGTAATGGCCATGAGGAGGTGGCACTCCTTGTACAGCAGCATGCCACAGTAAGGGCACATAACAAGGAGCCCTCAGCATGTTCCCCTTCATGGAATGCTGCAAGGTTACTCAACTGATTAATAAAGTACATGATATGACTGTGGGCAGGAACACTGGGTTCAACCACAAGGTCACTTCAGAGTCATTGCATGTAAGGTGAGAACATCATCAAGGTATGTGGTTCTCCCACTTTCTTTGCTGAAGTAATCATTAACAAAAAGACAGTCTATAAAATTTCAGCTTTTCATCTTGCATGGGTTTATTCATTGTCTAACAATCCTTATAGAAAGTCTAGTACTTTAATAAATGGACATTGCACTGGGTCCAGATGTTGAAGTGTATGCTAGTCTTAGAACAGTTTCCATCTGACACCATACAAGGCCTGTGCTCTAGGGGCTTTAGCATTCTGGAGTGTCTGTTGGACTAATGGGTTGCAGTCTTCAATCTGCTGTTAACTCCATGGGAAAACCAAGCTCTCATGAGCCACTTCATGGCTACAAGCAGGACTCTGTTGTCTGATCACTGAATTATGTGCAGTGCGGACAGAATCAGTGATAGATGCAGAAAAATAGAACCACAGTCAACATTGAGTCAATTTGACATCAACAAAGATGTCAATCACCTGTGCCTTTTCCCCAGGTCTGAGAAAACACTTCTGGCTGCAGATGCCACTGTCCTGGGCCTATGCACTGTCTCTAGTAGAGGCCAAGTAAGATTGATTTCTGAACATTGCTGAAACCAAATAATCAGAATTGAACTCTCGATTCGCTGTTATACTGACAAAGGACCATACACGTAATGTTCCTGCGGGGTGTGTGAATCAGCTCTCTTGCTATATGGAGGACTATGCTGAAGGATGCAAGCTTCCTCTGTGCGCAGCTTCAGTTCCAGGATCAATAATGGGTTGTCCACATGCCTAGAAAAAGGCATTGTTTGCTTTCTCAGCGTCTTCTCTACTTCAGCCATCACTGGACATGGACATTAGGATTAGCATGTTGTTTGGGCTATGGCACTAGGGTCACATTTGACTCTGAATCAGGGTCTAGATCACAGTGAGTTGGATCGGCATTGGCTGCACAGTCGGTGCAAGGAACGTCGGACATCTCGGATGGTCACTCCCATGGACACACCTAGTGTTCATCCTTGGCTTCCACAGAGCTGAGTCACTAGCTGCACAAGCATGTACCCTGAGAACTGATGCGAAACACTGAAGCACAGGGCAAAGGTGCAAAACCTCATACAGACACTGCACTGAGCTCAGGATCAAACCAGGCACACTCAGACTGTAAAGAGGAAATGCAACCTGCTGCATCACTGCACTGTACTTTGTCAGATGGTTTTTCATTATATCAGCATATTTTTATATAATGAATAGAGATCCACAAAAAACGTCCACTTCAAAATGTCCTCTCTTTGTTTTATAGGTTTAACATTTTCTGGATAACCTGAACTTTTTTAATTAATTTATTTTTTAATTTTTTTATGTTTTGTTTTGTTTTGTTTTGTTCGAATACTAACCGTGGTAGCAAAACCTGTTAGAGTTAGTACTCACTAACGGTCTAGAATAGTAGTATGCGACTTGAAACGCTAGTTTGTTTAGCAGAGGTAGATGGATGGGGAAATTAGTTTCTATTGGCGACTTGGTGCATTAGTGCTGCGTGTCGGGGGAAAGAGGCGAAGAAAGCATGTGCACTCTTCATTTAAATGTCGCTTGATTGAATGCGACTCCCGGTAACATTTCAAAACACAAAACCGATTTCCATAGTTAGAGAGATATCTCTACTAACAATTTGTAAAATAACTGAATAAAACAAAAAAGGAGATTATGGATTTGTCTCGCAGAACCTCTAATCCATTGAATAACGAATATGCTAGTTAGGAATGTCTCTTGTCTTTTTCCAGCCCTGTGCAATTCTGAGCATGTGTACAGATGTATACATATAATTTCTGATTTATGATGCTGATGAAGATGCAGTATTTTAAGTTTTAAATAATTGCTTGATGAAATACAGGAGTGGCCAGGAAATATAGCATGTCTGGTCACAAAGAATTGTCCATTAATCGGTCCCTTAAATAATTGCAAGTCCTGCCCTGCGAAATAAATGCTTTTTTTATCGTTTAAGTTTGAAATGAACCTAGAAGTGCGTGCCTAGGAGTGCCCTGTAAAGGTTTCCTCACTTCAGAATGCACCGCGCCATTGCGCTCATGTGGCATCTGGAGGCGCGCGCTCCGTTAGAACGCCCCCGCGCGCGGATCACAGCTGCGGAGTTTCCCAGGCTGCGCGCGGACAGGAGCGTCCGCTCAACCAAATCAATCACGTGCGAAACGCGCTGTCATAATGAGCGCGCGACGTCCTCGCGGTGCTTCGGTTATACGTAGTGCGGACTGGCACGAGCTACTGAGCTGGCAGTCGGGACGTCGTCTAATTTTTTTATTAACGCCTCTGTGGGTCTGATCCGGTAAGGACGACCCAGAAGTGCGCGCCAAGTTTTAATAGGCTGCCGCCTCACGCGTATTAGCAAAAGAAAGTGAGACAGTCTCTCTCTCGCTCTCTCTGTGAGTGTGTGTGTGTGTGTGTGTGTGTGTGTGTGAGAGAGAGAGAGAGAGAGAGAGAGAGAGAGAGTGGCACCTGTTAACTGCGCCAAGTAATATGCTTCGTTAAAATTTTAATCACCTGCATGTGCAAAGCAACTGCAATGCAATCATGCCTTAATTAGCACAGCAATTAACACGGCGCTTTCCTTACACTCACACATCCGTGCCAGTGTGACTGACTTCCTCATTACCTTTGTCCTTGGATTGCCGCTCTTATTTATTTACAAACATTAGTTTTGTTTGAGTTCTTTCGTGCGTTTTCACAGCCCAATCATAATTTTCATAAACCGACTTTGTCACGTATTTTTACTTTTTTTTTTTTTTTTTTTTTTTTTTTTTTTT
>CM040996.1:8482199-8523379 GCA_022985145.1 Pangasius djambal | reverse complement strand
GTGCACAAAGCAAGGTCCATAAAGACATGGATGACAGAGTCTGGTGTGGATGAACTTGACTGGCCTGCACAGAGTCCTGACCTGAACCCGACAGAACACCTTTGGAATGAATTAGAGCGGAGACTGAGAGCCAGGCCTTCTCGACCAACATCAGTGTGTGACCTCACCAATGCGCTTTTGGAAGAATGGTCAAAAATTCCTATAAACACACTCCTCAACCTTGTGAACAGCCTTCCCAGAAGAGTTGAAGCTGTAATAGCTGCAAAAGGTGGACCGACATCATATTGAACCCTATGGGTTAGGAATGGGATGGCACTTAATTTCATATGTGAGTCAAGGCAGGTGACCGAATACTTTTGGTAATATAGTGTATATATACACACAGTTAGGTCCGGAAGTATTTGGACAATGACGGAGTTTTTGTGATTTTGCCTTTATACACCACCACAATAGATTTGAAATAAAACAATCAAGATGTGATCGAAGTGTAGACTTTCAGCTTTATTTTAAGAGGTTCCACAAAAATATGGCATTTATCATTTAGGAATTACAGCTATTTTCAGCAAAGTACCTCCATTTTCAGGGGCTCATAGGTATTTGGACAAAGTGACATAATTGTAAATATAACCATAATTTTAATACTTGGATGAAAATCCTTTGCAGTCAATGAGTGCCTGAAGTCTGGAGCCCATGTTCTCAAAACTCAAATTCTGAGTTTCCTCCCTGGAGATGCTTTGCCAGGCCTTCACTGCAGCCACCTTAATTTGTGGCTTGTTTGTGCGTCTTTCTGCCTTCAGTCTTGTCTTCAGTAAGTGAAAAGCAGCTCTATTGGGTTGAGATCAGGTGACTGACTTGGCCATTGAAGAATATTCCATTTCTTTGCCTTCAAAAAGTCTTGAGTTGGTATTTGGACAATTGACTGACAAGATGTTAATTGACTCTGCTCACGTTCAGCCAAATGCTACAGAACTGATAGGACGCCGCTTCACAGTGCAGGTGGATAATGACCCTAAACATACTGCGAAAGCAATTCAAGACTTTTTGAAAGCAAAGAAATGGAATATTCTTCAATGGCCAAGTCAGTTGCCTGGTCTCAACCCAATAGAGCTGCTTTTCACTTATTGAAGACAAGAGTGAAGGCAGAAAGACCCACAAACAAGCAGCAACTGAAGATGGCTGCAGTGAAGGCCTGGCAAAGCATCTCCAGAGAGGAAACTTATGAATCTTATTACCAGTGGTTTGCACCTTGTTGTAAACCCTCTGTATTTACATTCATGAAGGCGTCTCTTGATTGTAGATTTTGACAATGATACGCCTACCTTCTCCAGAGTATTCTTGACTTCTGTTGATGTTGTGAAGGGATTTTTCTTCACCAAGGAAAGGATTCTGCATTCATCCACTTTAGTTGTCTTCCGTGGTCTTCCAGGCCTTTTGATGTTGTTGAGCTCACCAGTGCTTTCTTTCTTTTTAAAAATGTACCCAACTGTTGATTTGGCCACACCTAAGGTTTTTGCTATATCTCTTATAGATTTATGTTGTTTTTTCAGCCTAATGATGGCCTCCTTCACTTGCATTGAGATCTCCTTGGACTTCATATTGGTAGCTCCAGTCGAATAGCTGCCAAATGCCAACTCAATACCTGATATCAACTCCAGACCTTTTATCTGCTTCAACTGTCTTGAAGTAATGAGGGAATGGACCGCACCTGGTCAATTAACATCTTGTCAGTCAATTGTCCAAATACCTTTGAGCCCTGAAAATGGAAGTGCTTTGCTTAAAATGGCTGTAATTCCTAAATGGTAAATGCCATATTTTTGTGGAACCTCTTAAAATAAAGCTGAAAGTCTACACTTCAATAACATCTTCATTGTTTTATTTCAAATCCATTCTGGTGGTGTATAAAGGCAAAATCACAAAAACTCTGTCATTGTTCAAATACTTCAGGACCTAACTGTGTGTGTGTATATATATATATATATATATATATATATATATATATATATATATATATATATATATATATATGAGAGAGAGAGAGAGCGAGAGATGAGAGTGAATAGTAAGCTATTTGAAATTTGGCTTAACTTGAATATGCAGATTTTATGTGAATCACTGGCAGCATAAAATATCAAAATCAATCTAATTATTAGCAACAAACACATTACTGTGGTTATATTACATTTTATAATAACAATATGTTTCTGCCTCCTAAAGCTACCAAATAAAAAGGGCATTTGAAAATAGAAATAAAATTTGATAGATAGTCACTTTAAATGTTACACGAATGGTAAAGTGTATGCCATTGCTGTGCCACACTGTCCAATAGAATAGTAGTTCTAGTTACCTAGAGTTGTTTTATTTGTTTGCTTGTTTGGTTGGTGTTGTTTGTTTGTTTGCTTGTTTGTTTCAAAATGACAGTTGTCCAGTTTGAATGAAATACTCTTGATTCTGTCTGGCCAATGACCTGCACTGTTCTAGCTGCAATCATATGTCCATATTCATTTGGTATCCTGGGGAAATGTGTAATCAAATTCATCATGGGTACTTAGTTACAGTACGGGTCACTTGGCAGTTGAAATAACAACAAAATCCGTCACAGATTTGTTACCATCTTATGCTATTAGTCATTACCAAAAGCAACCCTTTTGGTCTGAGACTGAAAGCATCATGTCAAGAAGACATGTCAAGTCATCTGTTTAAAAGCTCATAAAGAAACATTCTCTTTTATCTCATAACTTGCTGTTGCTTGGAATCTGTGCTGCCTACACCCTGCCTCATCTGATGAATGGTTTCTTGTAACCTGACAGGTTTGAAACAAGTTGACAGCCCAGTTTGACACTTCAGTGGGTCACAGCTCAACAACCTGTTTATGCATTTTTCACCATTCTTTGATCTGAGATATTGCAAATATGGAGTCTTGCTTCACACAAGTACATGACTATAAATTAGACCAGTGATTTGTCTTGCGTTTGTCATTAAAATGTGTACAAGCTGTTTCTTTTCTGAACTATTATACTGATATAGATATTGTATCCAGTTTGCCCATTTGGGACAATAATTTATTGATGTTACATTTTCCACAAATTCTCCACATGTTGTAAGCCACTATGTCACATTTTACAGCTGAAACAGTCTCTGCTTTCAAGAAAATCAGCTTGGCATAAGGCTCATCAGGGGGAGATGTTTATTCAAAGCGTCACGGCTCAGTGCTGCTTGCTTGTCAATTCATTAAAGCTTTTAGATGATACATGTCACAAAGGCATGTGTGTGTGTGTGTGTGTGTGTGTGTGTGTGTGTGTGTGTGTGGGCGGGTGTGGGTGGGTGGGTGTGGGTGTTTATTTACCTGTGTGCAGTTATCCAGTAGATCATATAAGTGTCTCAGTTTAAAATGTCCTTTCCCTGCCTGAATTGTACGGATATAATTTAACAACAATTATCACACACAGCATTTCAATAAAATTTTTTTTTATTATTTTGTGAAACCCCAAGTGATGTTGTTATGTGCAAGAGCACATATTTTTCTGTGAAAAGACTTTTCATTGGAATATCAATTATTAACGCTTGATAAGCATAAACCATCGCCCATACACAGACACACACACACAATGTATGTCAACCCAAAAGTGCATGCAGTCCTTTGTTTAATTAATTGTAGGTCCACATTGTTTTGCTGCAGTGTGCCTGTATGGAGTCTTGCCTGTATGGAGCTGAGGGGTCGCTAATAAAGGAAAAGAGGAAAAGAACTTCCTTTCTAACTAACAAAGTTTCTATGTCATGTGATGGTTTACAAGAACACATTGTATGCATCACCCTCATTAAATTAATTTTCCTCCCTGCATGAATCAGAACTGTAGTGTTTTTCTTCTCTCGCTTTCCCTCTGATACATGTTCACACCTAAAGACTACCCACTGGATATATGGTCATGATGAGAGAAATGGATAGCTCCATAAGACTGTTCTACTAGGGTCCCAAACACACATCTACAGCTGGTTTGTTTGTTTGTTTGTTTGTTTGTTTGTTTGTTTGTTTGTTTGTTTTAATATACAGTGTAGTTATTTCCGCATGGGGCTGCATTAACATTATGTGTCCATGTTTAAAAGTGCAATCTGTATGAGTGTGTAACTGGCAGAATAAAGTTACAACAACAACTACAAAAATAACAAGAATAATAACAACCCATGCTTACTGCTCTGCTTCATCATATACCAGAAAACACAGCCATTACATTTGAAAGACAGCTCTCACAAAGCTTACTCTAGGGTCAAGGGGGCAGACTGTGCAGGGTCACTGCATGTCTAACAAACTCACTTGTTTTTCACAGTGTAGTTTTTTGGCATTGTACTCGTCTAATTTGCCTACATCCTGAGGCCATTCTTCAACAGAAAAGTCCATAACGGTGTCGCTGGAAGCTATTTATGAAAGCTACCGTTTTGAGTCAATCTTGGTGGTAATTATGGACTCGGGTGTTTGGTAGTGTGACTTTATACAACAACACTTAAAAGTTGTGTGTTTTATTTACTATCTTAGATGCAGTAAATGCAGCACACTCCTTTTTAACGAGATTCTACCTGTTGAGACAGGTTGGATGTTTGTAGAACAACACAGAGCTTTTGCAGTGAAATCAAACAGTTTTTGGTGTCATAATCTCATGAAGTCAGGATCAATGAGGAGATCTCACCTGGGCCAAGCTTTTCCTCTAGATTGCTTAGAGGGCTTATAGAACAGGCTTTAGACACTCATACCTGTTTTACAACCTACTTTCTAAAGTTTGGCTTAACTTGGGGCACTTTTTTTACTCTATCATTATGCTAGGTTAATATATTAGCATTAAGCAAGCAATGAGAATTAAACTGCTCAATCCAAATGTACAAAGCAAAAAACCTCAATATGGCGACAAGCTATGATTGGTGTTTCTTCTTTCTTTCTGCCTGTCCTTCCACACTGTTTCCCCTTTCCTGAGATTAGAATTGTCAGTGTGATGAGTTTAAGAGTGTTGAGGAGATCTGACTCTGTGTTAGAACCTGAGCACAGAGGCTTTGGGAGGGGATAAATCTGCCTTTGAAGTGTGATGGCGTGAGCATCACCTGGGGCCAGGGAGTGATGGAGCATAGCCACTGCTTTTGTTATTCAGAGCTGTGGGCTCTTAATTGCAGCTCAGCCCAAAGGCAGATATAACATTTAAAGTTTTAAAGACTGAATGGGAGGCTGATAGAAGTCTCTGGTGTTTTACATAATGCAGACAGAGAAAGAGAGAGATGTTCAGAAAGCCTAACAATTCTCCATAGAGTCATTATCCACCCTGAGGATTTTCTCTCTGTGCCCGTCTCACTCTAAAAACTGTTTAATGAATGCTATATCTACCAGTATAGTTAATAAATGTAGCTATAAGACAATGAAAGGACAGAAACGATTAACACTATGAACTATGTGCCACAGTTTGGATTCAGGCACCGAGATGTGTCAACATTTAGAACTTCAGAAGAAGCTGATTTAGGGGAGATATGTACTTCATGCATCTCTCAATTCACCAGCTGAGGGATAGTACACTGAACAACAAAAGTAGATCATATGGATTAAAGGATTAAGAACACTGATCTAAGATGAAGTTCAAATGGAATCCAACATTCTTACTTTTGGAAATCCAAACATGCAATCTCTGGTGCCTAGATTTTACACAAACAAGTTTCAGGTTTTGTCCACAGATAATGTATTTTTTTCTCTTTTTTCTTCCATGCAGATTTTTTTTTTATTCCACAGAATGTGGTTTTGTATAACCTGCAAATCCTGCCACATCTTAGGAGTTTCCTTCCCCAATATAAACTTCACTCTGTTTGTTCATGTTCATGCTGACATTCTCTGGCAATATGTGTTGTGATTGGTGTTGCCACAGTCACTTCGATCCTACACCATCAGTCAGCACCCTGGATAAGACCAGGCAGATCAATGCAGTTATTCTCAGTTTCAGATTAGACACCCTTTAGAGGGGCTTTATAACACAGAACAGATTGCCAAAGCTGAGTCAGTGTCCAGATAAATAAATTGAACCAATGCACTTGCAGTAAACCTGCATCAAGCCCCAGTGTAGGCCATGGGCACACGGCTTTAGAAAATGAGATTCTATGTAAGATTATAACAACATGGGCTCATTTATATGAATTTGAACAAATACTGGCACTGTGGTTGCATTTTGTTCAGCCTCTTTCATGCATTTCCATGTAAATTGACTCATGTGAATTGTTATGAAATTATAATTGTCAGGCCAGGTTCGATTCCAAAAATTATAACACTCAGTATGGTGTTGGATATTACCAAGGCTTAACACTTTCAGTGAGTAAACACAATATAACAATAACAATAACAATATAATAATGTCAAAACAACATTAACGACAAAAGAACTGTTACTGTTCTATAATGTACGGTTTACAATAAGGCACATTAAGCTTACATTAAGTTATATAAAAATAATCAGTATTTGTATTTTTGGTGTAAATATGACCCCAATAAGCCTAATAATGAAATATACACTGCAAAACGAAAATATCTTCAATATACTTTAGGAAAATGCATCCAATATTTCACAAGATTATTATAAAACAAATGTAAGGTCTGTAACATTTTCAGGCTTGAAATTGTCTTATGACAAATAATATTGCTTATTTCATGCATTTATTTCTAGAAATAAGCAAAATATCATGCAATAGAATTCAGAATTGAAATAGTCTTCATTTTGTAATAATGTCATCTCAATAATCACATAAGAAGAAATATTGCATAAGAGTATTAGATTAAATATTAGATTTGCCAAAACTACTGGCTCTCTCTAATAAAGTTAGTTGGAAATCATCTGGAGTGTGTGCCCCCTACCCACTAAGTCCCTAGGTGTGACTGTGGGGATTAGGTAACAGGGGTGTCCCAGTATTGGCTCTGTTTCTTCGGTCTAGTCCCCAAGCACTGGAAGCTCCATTACACACATTCACAGACCTACAATCAGAGTTACAAACAATTTACTAACTATTTTTGGTAATGCTTTATCTTTCCAGAAGGATAAGATTTTGATTCACTGCAAATGTATGAGGATGTGGAAAGGGGATATTGTGTAGATTCACAAAATGTGTTTGAAAGCACTGCAAACCCCCATGGAGAAGGTTCCAATTCAGAGACGCAGAGTTGGTTCTGATGTGGCTTTGATACTGTTTATGGTTAGTCATGAGAGAGAAAGCAAAAACAGCAGTCACACAAGACGGGTGAAAACACAAATCTGGGTTTGCTAAAATACGCCACACTTCATTGCTTTTTACTAGAGATAAAATCATGTGTGTGTGTGTGTGTGTGTCTGTGTGTGTGTGTGTGTGTGTGTGTGTTGCCCTATCTTTTGCCCAAATTCCACAATTATAGAGATCGTGATTTAAAAAAAAATAATCAACTTCCAGTGTTGTGGATTTTTTTACCGAGTCACCATAAAGAAAAGGACTTTAATTTCATTTGAAAATTGAACAGAAATTTTCACAAAACTGGTGTCTGATATTTTCTCTTGACTCTAACCCTAAATTTGTGTGTGTGTGTGTGTGTGTGTGTGTGTGTGTGTGTGTGTGTGTGTGTGTGTGTGTGTGTGCGTGTGTGTGCGTGTGTGTGTGTGTTGGCCAGGTATTTACGCTCCTCTTCTTATCAGATTACCTGCACTAGGCCACAAGCCCTGAGGCACAATGACATAAACAGATCATAATCCATGCATGACCTCAGCTTCAACACACACACACAGACACACACAGTCAGGGTGGAGTCCTCAGTGCCCCTTTAAACATTTCTTCTACAGCATCATACTCCATATGTCTCCTCCAAGTGGTTGCTCATTTTTTGTATAGCAACAAGGAGTTTGTGCTATATTTTAACCCTGGATGTCTCTGAGCTTCACCTGTAAAGAAAGATATGGTCATGTCTATGGTTTTATTACACATGTGTATGTAATTAGAGAGCACGCAGCTTAGGAAAAACTTTAGATTTTGCATCTTCAGTTGTGAGACAGTATATCTATAGTCTGATAAATATCTCTATGGACATATTGAGAGATAACTAGACACAAGAGAGAAGAGTGTTGAGGAAAATTACTCATGAAATGTAATTCATATGTGATACACATTAACTATATTTGGGGAAACATCACTTTTATTGAATAACAGTTAAGAGTTGAATTTAAGATGAGATTATACAGAAAACGTGCAGTCAAATTAAGTCTAAATGGAATCAGCAATAAAAGTGGAATAGCTATAGGTTTGTCTGGGTGTGTACTCTGTTTTTGCAGTGTATGTTAAAATCAGATGTATTCAGCAGAGGATTTGGGTGCTGGGTCGCAGGTGTGTGGGGAACCTCTGCAGTAGCATGGACCTGCTGAATGCTTATTGTACTACGATGGCCTCACCTGCCTGATACCATCAGACTGCCTCCTGATATGCTCCACACCCTCAGGCAGGTGGCTGTTTGTTTAAAGCTAATCGGTATTAAATATCTTTTATTTCACCCTTGTCGAAGGAGAGAGGGAAGGAAAGAAGAAAGCACTGATGCTCACCTACAGCAGGACACATCTTCAATCATGTTTCATTGCCATCTCTTTCTCACTGTTTTTATTCTGTCCTATAAAATCGAATGAACCAAAATGCAGTCATCCATACTGGTGTTATAGAATTGAATAGACATGAACAGTGTTTATTCACTTGCCTCTGGTGAGTGATCAGATTCCTAAAGGTGCATCTGACTAGTGCTCCTCTTCAATTATGTAGATACTGCCAAGCTGCAGAGTTTAGTATCTGCCATACTAGTACAATTCCATTTTAGCTCATGAACCTGACACAGGATAAAGGAATGGATAAATACAGAGCAATATCCTATTTTTTGATGTTGCGACATTCCTGTAAGTATGACCCATGAAAGTTTGGGGGCGGGGAGGGGTCCGCCCATTTACCACTGCCTTAAAAATAAAACTGTTTGCGGAATCCATAAAAGGTTAAACCTACTCCAGTAGGCAAACTCTCATCTCTGAATAATGTCAATGCTGGAGTGCTGTGCTATTAGTAGGAAAAATGTCTGTCAAGTCCTGCTCAAAGTAGGACTTCATCCTTCACCACGACGGACAGAAGTGTCAGTTTTGGCCTTTATATTTCGGGCAGGGTCTCACTAAAAAACTGTGTGAGGGTCTGTGTTTCTGTGCAAGGGGTGTCAATAATCTTCTGATCCATATCCTACTGTCACTTCGTTCTTTTCTAGCAGAAAGACATAAAGTATTTAAATACTGGTTTGCATACATCTATGTGAGAGAAACAATTGAGACAAGTTCATTGTTTTATTTTGGTTAAGTCTGTACTCTCTTCCTTTCCCCTTTTGCACTTTGAGAGTCACACACATACACATTCTCATTTGTTTCTCTTCTGAAACAAATAGGCTGTGTATTTACAGCTGGAGCACAACTGCCTGCCTGCAGGCTGAAGGTGATTTCGTCTCTGTGGGTTCAATCAGTACTGACCAATCAGTAGTGGAGGTTCAGCCGCTGATCAATTGGTTGGTGGATGCGTGGCAGCCATGGCTCATTGGTGGCTGAGTAGTGCAACCTGGCTCCGTGTCGACTGACCGACCCCCCCACAACCCCCCGCCCCCCCAGAGCCCCTAAGGGCCTGCAGGGGTTGAGAACTTTTAATTATCAGCAGCTTCTCTAGTGAAGGGTAGTCAATGACTTTACTGCCTCATCATCACTACAAGCATGCAATGTAATACAATACAAGGAGGTTTGTGTGTCAGTAACATTCACATCAAGAGGGAACTCATAAAGTGTCTGTATAGGAATGCACACATACAACCACTTGCACACAGAGAGAGACTTTCTATGGACTTTGGATTGTGAAAGACTATGCTTATATATTTAAGCAATATCACACAGCACTGATGGATTTACTATTAACCTATGGCAGTAGAAAGACTGCTGGGGCAAATTTTAACCTGGAGTTTATTTGCAAATATTATATATATATATATATATATATATATATATATATATATATATATATATATATATATATATATATATATATATATATATTTCAGGTACCGTACTAAATAATAATCTGAGAGTCAAATAAAAAACAAAAAAAATTTTAAATTGTCCATCCATCCATCTATCCATCCATTATACAATGGGGTGGTTCTTGTTTCTACCACATAGTGTTGCCTGTTATTTGTTTCTAATAGACTGTCAATAATGGGCAAAGCAGTGAGCCAGACATTCATTTGGCATTATTACCACTCTGCTGACTGATGTATATCTTAACAATAAAACAATATCTTAACCCTAAAGCAGCACATCAGGCGTAATAGACATTATATTAAATCCCTGATATTGCACTGCTGCTGAAATATATGGAATATATGGAAACTCTCTAAAATACTCACAAAATGTATGTAAACTTTTGGCCTCAACTGTATCTTTATCGGTAGGTCATTAATAGGATCCGTCCTTTCCAGAAGGATGGGGTGGTTAGCAGTGGTAGTCCTAGAACATAGGTATTGTTCTCTTTTGCCTTGTAAATAAAATAAATATGGTAGTGAACTTACTAATAAGTTAAAAAAGTGGCCTCAGATACCCCTCATCACCACATTAGCTTCAGAGATAAAAGTTTAAAATAAACTAATAAATAATATCATTGGACATGAATATTTAATATATTACATAAACTTGTTACTGTATTATAACATATTTCAGTGTGGCAGATTTTGAAAAAATTGTGGTTTTGATTATTTATAATTACATAATTAATTAATTTTATGTTAATATACTATATTATGTATGAAGCAGTTCAGTTAAGCCATTTTTGTTTTGGGCAGGTCATTAATAACTCTAATCAGAGATCTACCAGTCTATATCCAACAATGCTCTCTCACTGTCTCTGAGACCACCATCAGTGTTTATCCCCTATCTCTGAGATCTTGTCACTGCTCTGAGAGTACAGAGTAGCCTGCTGGATTGATAATTGTGAGAAGGAAACATGTGGGCGTCTTGGTCTCCCCATAAGGAACCACAATTACTCCTTTGTCTCAGCACAGCATTAGCATTGTGCTAGTCAGAGCTCCAGAGGTTCCTGCGGATGCCCTCCTGGGATGGTCAGGCTTTGGTCGGAGCCGCTGGGCCTCCAGGATTTGCCTAGGTCCCTCCAGAGAGTCACCCGTGTGAATTAGCCACCACTGCTAAAGAATTGTTGCCCCAATGTGGCGTGACCAAGGGCTGGCCATTAATGGGGGCACCATGATGGATAGACAGGGTTAGGGAAGGGCCTGTCACAGAGGTTAACTCAATGCATATGTTGCCCAATCACACAATGGGGCTTGCTAGGAGGAAGCACTGGAGGGGGTAGTCTGGTCCAATGTGGGGTTATTAAGGAACAGTGTTAAAGTGATGAGTCATGAGTTGTCTATTTTCTTGTTTCTCCCTCTCTCTCCTGTCCACACATACATACAGATAGATATCTTTTTTTGGATGAGTTCAGGACAGCTAGGAATATGATGCAGGGATCACTGACTTTAAGTTTTAAGAACCTGTGATATTTGGGAAATATGAAAGTATATCTCAGTATGTTTTTCCCCCTCTCTTAACTTTGCATGACCCAAAGGTGACAGAGTAGCCTTGCTGTCTGGCCTTTATATGTGAAAGCATAGCAAAAGAAAAAACTCACAACCAACCCATCCATTCACAGTTATGTTATAAGTATGGTATAAGTGAGTCCTAGTGGAGAGCTCCATGCTCTTATTGTCCTGACAAATAGGGGTCCCAGAGAAGAGCTGTCCTGACTGGCTAACTTGGTTCTCCTTATGGAGGGATAGAAGAGAGAATAGGAAAGATTTAAGATGAATATTGAAAAGAGAAGAACATAAAATATTATATTGGTAATATGGAAACCAGAAGAGAAAAGCAAAAGAAGAGGAAAAAGCCTCACCATGCTATGACACTGGAGCTCTGTGAACAGACATCTGTGCTTCTAATTGTAATGGGGTCAGGATCTGACAAGATCATGATAAATGTCTACCTAATCTATTCACTTCCTTCTGTGAAGTGATACGACAGCGGGTGGCAAGAGGCCGCTACTTGTATTTGGGATTGAAGTATCAGAAATTCATCACTCCATATTACTCTCAGTACCAACCTGAATTGGATCCATCACTCCGCTACACACTCCTAAAGAAAAGGTTAATGTGCCATCAAAATATGATCATAAGATTGTGGTTAAAGACAGGCTGAACTTGCCATGAACCCTGACTGAGCATGGTACATCTTGCTTGGGCTTTTCTGTGCTGCTCTGTAAAAGGTAGGTGAGGATAGGGTGGGTCATTTTATATAGTTTCAAGAAGAAAAAGTCACAATAGAAGGACTTATGTCCGTAATAGAAGGACACACGTGTGTGTTTTGAGTGTGGGGGAGGGGTGCAGGTAATAAACAATAAGACAAGAATGGCAGCAAAACTATCTTTAAATGTAGCCTATTAAATCAGATAATAATAAGGGCAACAAAATTAAATTTCTACTTGATCTAAAGAAATGGATAATCTATTTAATTATCTGTTAAATGGAAGAATAGCTGGTAAGTAAACATTTAACCATCCTGTTATTTCACAATTGGAGTCTTTCCACACATTCAATGCACGTTCATTGCATGTGACACAACACACTCGCTAGCATCGTGGACACAGACAGCTGGTCTTGTAAGAAAACAAACTTCAAGCTACACAGTTTTCTAAGTGGTTGAGTGGGGTTGGGATGGGCATCCAAATAATTTTTGAAACATAATGCAAGAAAAAAAATTTTCTTCTTGCCTTCTGTTCTCTATATATACTTGCTTTTACAGACATGTATACAGACATACACTATATGGCCAAAAGTATATAGACACCTGACTATCACACCCATATTTGCTTGCTGAACATCCTATTTCAAAACTGTGGGCATTAATATGGAGTTGATCCACTCTTTGCTGCCATAATGGCCTCTGTGTCTGAGGACAGGAAGGAGAGGATAAGTTGAGTATCAATCGCATAGCAGTGGTATGAACACATATATGAGGATATGACCTTACCAAGAGATCAAGTTTAGAGAAAGAACAGAAAAGGACCAAGTACTGAGCCTTGTGGGACACCAGTGGAGAGTTTGCATGGAGCAGATATAGATCCCCTCCATGTCACCTGATATGATCTTTGACACTGACAAAAATATGATCATATGACATTTATGTCTGATTAAAACAGTATCAATTGTCAAGAGGTACAGGCACCGAAAGGGTTCCTTGAGGGTTTTTTGGACCATTCAAGGTCCGTCGCTTCTTTACAGTATTCTATTTGGAATCCTCTCTGATAGAATCCATCAATACTCCGTTGAAGGGTTTTAAATAGAACTGTAATGCTTTCCCCATAGGAACAAGCATTGCAATGTCATGAAAGTGAGCTACATGTTAAATTCTGAGAGTACTTACAAGCCTCCCATTATTATGCCAACAAAGACACAAAGTGCTGCTCATCATGTACATAAATTAGGTTTGATTATGCATAATGTGCATTTAAATGAAGATTATTCAGGCTAGGGTTCTAAGACTCCTACAGGGTTCTTCAATGGTTCTGTGATTGTAAATGTTTACATAATTGGAAATTTTTCATAAAACTATCTGTGGTAGGGTTCTACGTAGAGTAATTAGTAGTTTCCTCAGAAGGAGATACAAAAATCTATACACATAAACATACACAGTGATCAATCACAAGGAATTGTAGCAGCAGCTACAAGCTACATGCTTAAATAGAGGAGCGGATTTGTAAACTTGTGAACGTTTAAACTCAAGCAGTCTCTAATACCAACCTGAAAATATAGTGGAAATGATTTACCTCTGCCAGTATAGCTAATGCAGAAATTGAGACAGATTGATCTGTCTATGAAAGTACTCTTTCTCTACTGGCTCATCAGCACATCAGCATCACTTTGGGTTAAGCCTATGTATTAATCCAATAAAGTGTGGCAAGGGTTTGTAAAGTTATCATAATATCTGCATCCATTTAACCTGACATGCATCCTTCTTACCTTCCACCCCACAAATACAGCACCCAACAGACAACATGAGACAACATTTTTCCCTTCTTTACAATATATGTGAATGTGATGCTTTCTTTACAAGCTTCCCTACCCTGACTCCTTTAACCTATAACTGCTCTCTTTTTCTCAGCTCAGCTGCTAGTGATGCCTACCCACATAAGTCACCACATGATTGCCAGCCCTCTACCCCCTGACAACCTTCCAGTGCTCAAAGGAACAGATAATGCATTGTGGGTTTGTCTGGAGGGCCTCTGCCCCCATTAAGGATATGTGACGCCCAGCTGCTTAGCCATGTCCTGTAGACTGTTGCCCATTGTATGAAGGGGATGGTGGCTTTGGTCACATCTCAGCCCACTGAGCTCCTGCTGATGACCTATACAATTTGACAGAACTGGCCTGGGCCTGATCCATACTACTCTGTGGGTGTTTCCACTCCTGGGGTTTAATGATAGTCACTCAGCCTCTGACTCAAACTATAGTGTCCTAAATGAGTCTGTCTCATCTGTCAAGTTTTGGAAATACACCAAGCTACAACTGCAGATTTTCACTCATAATGAAGCATGCAGTAACCTTTTTACATGTTCAAGAACTGAACCTCACAAGGAACACATTCTGGCAAGCAACCATGAATTTATTTACTATATTGAATTGTGTTGATCCCTAATTGGCTTAAGAGGCATTTTGAGGTCGATGAGCAAAAAATTCCTTTCTGCACTATCAAGCCAGTTATTATGCCTAACATGGAGGTGTGTTCAATTAAAGCCTGCATTAAAGGGTTGGGTTTAGGTGCCTCACTGCATTCACGCCGTGCTTGATCCGTCATGTCAAGAAACAATTCTTCACTAATATCAAAGGAGACTTAAATGCTGTAGCTCAAGGCTAACTTTAAACATCTAGTTTGTTCTTAAAAACAAAATGAATAGTTTTAATTAAATCCTTCAGAAATTAATATAATTTAATTTCTGCTGGTGTTCATGGATACACACACAAACACAATCTGTGCCAACATATGCATTATAAAAACTATGTGCAAGCATTTAAACTAAATATCTCAGATACAGCCTCAGTTTCAATTTCAGTTCCTTCTGAATGTTTCTGCATTGTTGTTGCTTCCATCGAATGCTTTAATTCTATTTGTGACGGAAAGCATTTTAATGTTTTTACTTTTGTCGTTGTTCTTCTTCTTTCTCTTTTAGCCATAGCTTTTCACTGTTTCACTTGGCATAGGGGAATCATGCCGAAGATGATAATAATAATAACAATAATAATTAAAGTAATCACCTTACTTATGGCATTCAGAGGATCCATGTTTTGTGAATTGCAAGAAACAAGCAAGGGGCAGGTGGGAGGTTAAGCTCAGTGCTTGATTGAAATATAAGGTTTGAGTTAATTGCATCCAGAGCCAGAGCACAAGAGCAGATGCCACCCTTGTGCATCAATAAATTCTTATAAGTAACTTATTTGGAACTGGCTGCCATGAAGGGAAATGGCATGACTTTAAGCATGGTCGCTCCGGGCTATTCTCCTGCTCTTTGTCTTTTCACCCCACATCTTCAAATCTATTCACTGCCTTAGAGTAAATAGCCCCAGACAGCAGGGCACAGAACAAAATACAAGTATGCATGCTTTACAGGCATGCTATTCTTATTATTAGGCTGTCTCACTTCAAAAGCTTGTCATTTTGAAATGACAGATTACTCAGATGCCTCAGTTTGATGATGTAGGCACAAATTATTTTATGCATATTTTACCTGCATTGTTTTTCTTCTCGCTATGTAATAATTACAGAGGAGAATGTGATCTGCCAGAGGAAGGCCCAGTGTGTCCATATTAAAGCACATACTGGTTTTTACTTCTTATATTTTAATAAGATTTGAGTCAGAGTTACTGGCCTTAACAAATCATTGTAATACAACACCCAAATATACCAGTTTATTAATACAGATGTCTTAATGTAGCCACAATGCATACATGTACATAAATGCACATTTTTATTTTTGGTTGATTTTTGGTTGCATTCTGTTTTCCTCAGGCAGTTGTGTCTTCTGTGGTAAACATTTGTGTCTTCTTTGTGTCTTCTTTGTGTGTATGTGTGTGTGTGTGTGAGAGAGAGAGAGTGAGGAGAGAAGGAGAGGTCTTCTTTCTTTGAAGTCAAACTGTCAGCTAGTTTGTGTGACACCTGCCCGCATAGTCATGGGTGTATCTTGTTTTCTCTTTCTCTCTCCCTCTCTGTATCTCTCTCTCTCTCTCTCTCTCTCTCTCTCTCTCTCTCCATTGGTCTGTCTCTCTCACATACAAACTGACAACTATTAAAGAGCTGTGGAGCTGGTTAATCAAGTCAGATTTGCATACAAGGTCAGATGTTGACATCAGTGCTGTCTCACAGAATGTAGAAATAAAAGAAAGAAATGCAAAAGCCCACACAGGGAGTTCTGGTCAGGTGTTTTTTGTTTTGGTTTGGTTTGGTTTGTGTTTGTTCATTTGTTTGTTTGATTGTTTTGATTTTTATAAGCATTGTATATGTCAAAAGCAAACAATGCACATCCATCATACATTTATATCTGAAATATGATGTTTATGTAACGTGCCAAATGAGTATTTACTTATCAATTCTATTATATGTTCACATATACACTGTTACAACAAATATTTTATCTTATATCTATCTAAAGGTTTCTTCAGGGTTCTAAAAAGGTTAAAAGGTTGAGGCAGCTTTTAGTAGTTCTATTTAAAATCCTACCACAGAGGGGGGGGTTTTCAGCAAAGATTCTAAGTAGAACCCTTTCAGAAAGCATAAACTATTCAGAGAACACTAGATAAACACACATTTTCTAATAGTGTATCTAACTCCATAATATGAATTCGAAGTGTTTAGTGTAACCTTGTGGGTTTTTTCTACATTACCAAGTTGTGTGTCTTCCAGTACACAGACACTGATTCTTTCATGCAAAAAAAAAAATACACAAACAAATAAATTCGCGTATAACAAGCGGAGACAGATGTTCAGTCCTTGTTAAGGGCTCTCCAAAGAGTTCTTCAGTTGTTCCTCCGTGAGAACTGTATTCAGTAGAACCATACAGTGGTGCTCCCCTATAAAAAAAGATTCCAAGTAGAACAGCTTTAAGGTTAGAACTGCTAAACATTCAAAGGACCACTAATGAACCTTTCTTCAAGGAATGTTCTTACGAATTGGAAAGAAACGTTTTATGATGATGATGAGGAGGAGGAAGATTATTATTATTATTATTATTATTATTATTATTATTGTTGTTGTTGTTGTTGAGTTATTCATATTATTCATTAACAGTGAAATTTGTAGGAAAGCTATATAGTTTAGAGAGTGAGCAACATAAGTCTGAACTGCTGATGTGTTCTGGGAGTTTAAGGGGTTAACACACGTATCGCACCTATTTGCAGCTTTACACACTAACACATACAGAGTTATGCATGGCACTTGGCTGTGGGGGCTTCATTAGTTTGAATTAACAATGAAATACATGTAAGTTTCTACACAGAGGCAAGAGAAACTCAGTCCTCACATCCCCCATGGCTGTGATCAGAGGTGGTGCAGGTCTGTAGCATGGTGTAGCACTGATGACATCGTTCATTAGGCATTAATTCATTAACATGTCATTCTTCTGTTTTAGCTGTCTCCCTCACCGTTTCTGTCCATATGTCTGACTGTGTCTGACTATGTCTCTGTCTGTCTCTGTGTGCAATGGCTTTTTGCCAGAAATATGGTTGTGCATCCACAGGCTAATTTGAGGGAGTGGGAGCACAGATACTCCACACAGAGTATATCCATTCCCTGTGTGTGTGTGTATGTGCATTTGAGTATGAATTTGAACATACACATATTCTCATACAGATGAACGTACATGTGTTTGTGGTGGTGCATGTCTGTCTGTTTGTGTGTTTGTCTGGGCATGTTTTGCAGATGAGCATGTGCTGGTAGATGTTGGGGGTGGTGTGTGGGTGTGTCTACCTGTAAGCCTATGTGTACATTCTCATGCTTGCATGCTTTGAGGTATGTTTGTGAATGTATGCAGGTTTGTCTTTGTATGACTGCCATGTCTCCAAAGTATGTAATGTCATTTTCCTGCACTCCATGCCCAGTATGATCCTATGTCAGTCTATCAAGTGCATGTGTGCAGGAGCACATCAGGGCAGAGAGAATGTTTCCGTGCTGTAAGTTGATGGAAATTCAAATCATAGCATGGCATAATGGTGAGAATAATAAAGTTACACACTTTCTTAAAACTATATTGACTGCTTTTGTTCATTAAAGCAAAGTGTGGTTATTTTGCTAGTTTAAATACTTTATCATGTCACATATTTTTGCCAGAAAAACAGGAGGATAATTTGCAAAAGCAGCTTGTGACCGTGGATTTTGGTGGGGCAGGAAGATATCACTAATGGCATATCCTGAAACAAAATTAAGTCGAGAGGCTATGTCATATATGAGTTATGCTATAGGCTACTGTCTAGTGATTTTTTAGAATAACCCCGTAATAGGCAGTTAAGACTTGTATGAACTTGAGCAAACCAACTATGTTCACCAATTTTCAATGAGAAAATAGAAAGACCTTATCTGGTCTAAAAGTCTGTGCCCCCAGCCACAGGCACGATTCCTATTGTCATTGTTACAGGGTGCAAGATGAACATGAAGAGCTAATACTATTAACTATCCTGTTCACTGCTCCTCCCCCACTTATAAACAAAATTTTCCTAGAGCGTGTATGGGGCAGAGAGACTCCTACGCCAATGGGCTTCAGTTAGTACTTGTTGTAGTTCCCATTGTTGGCCACTAGGTGCAATAATTCCTCTACAGGGTGCTGATCCATGTCAGGAAAATGTTGCCTGGTCTTATTCCTGTCTGGAATCAACAACCATGCCACAGTCATTGAGATCACACTTTTCCCCATTCTGACGTTTGATGTGAACATTAACGGAGGCTCTTGACCTGTACCTGCATGGTTGTATACTTTGCGCTGCTCCCACTTGATTGGCTGATTGGATAATTGCATGAATGAGGTACATAACAGAACATTCGAAACTGTGTGTGAGTGTGATCAAGAAGGCAACAGTACATCAACGCCATGCCACTAAATCTGATGTCAGTTTGTTTACCACCTATCTGTCCAAACTTTCACTTCTTCTGATATTAGTATACACTACTCGCAATGAACCTACAAAGACGGCATTCATGCTTATAATCATTTTTCAGTTACACTATGCTGTAGATCTTTTTACTAGTGAAATGCCAGGAAAGTCTGCAGAGAGGTTTGCTGTTAATGGTGCATAAGGTGGCATGCACTAATGAGTAGATCTGCTAAATGATATAATGTGATTTATTCAGTGTAAATATAATAGCAACTCAGCTATGAGTTCAAGACATTACAGTGAAGTATATTCATAAATTGAAGATTTAACCACAGCAGGTGAGGCTTCTCTTTGGCAAACTCTAAGATATTCTGTATCACTCGTACACTACTTATTTGTAATGAAATTCCAGACAAAGCAGTCATGCTTAGGTGCAGCAGTAAGCAATTGGACGTTCTCCCTGAAGAAAAGCTTTGTCATAGGTAAAGATAGAGTAAGAGCCTGGGCTCAGCAGTGTTTCTGACAAGACTAAGTGCTAAAACAATGTGTTTTAAATGAATACAACTCTCAAATCTAATGTGTCTGTCATCCAATCCAATGCAGAAGAGGAAGTCCAGCAGAGAGAAAGCATATTTTAGCGTTGCTGAAAATTATGCAACCATATTTTTCAGCATTTTTGGGCACAGAAAGAAACCTGCTTGGCATATACTTTTTAACTTATCTTTTTTTGATCTAATTTCTCTTACCTTCTTTCCTCCCTCCCACCTACTCTCGTTTCTTTCTCCATGAAATTGATTTCTTCTTGTTTGTCTTGGCAGTAATAAGATCAGTGAAAGGATTACATTTCAATGGCATACCTTCAACCGCAGGCAAATAATTTGTCCAAACTTAATAATAAAATACTTACAATGTATTGTCAAAGGTAAACAGCCGTTATAATAAAACAGTCCTCCAGGGTGCAGACTTTCTTTTAACTTGTAAAACCCTGTTCACACCAGCCGGGGTTCTCTACACCATTATGATAAAATGTGTCCCATTTAGGTGAGACAGGCATCAGTGTAGTACACATAGCAAGTAACTGAAGTCTAGAGAGCAGATAATTTAGCCTTTTCAGTTACCAAAAAACACTTATCAAGCACCGTCGTGAGGCCACTCTGAGTAGTTCGGTTTTCAAAAGTATTTTCATGGAGTTGCATCCTGAATCACACACATGAGCATTACAGTAATGCCTAGCCACATCACCGGGTGTTATTATGCCTGTCAGTACAAGTTATATTTGTGAATTAAAGAGAGATCATTGTTTCTGCTCACAGATGAATGGCCCTTAGTTGTAAGGGAGATATAAAGCAGCAACACACTTCCTATAAATGGGTATAGAACTGAGCACCAGTTTGTGTATTATGCAAGGCTTGTAGAAACTTGAATTTCAACTAAGCAAGTTGAAGGTTGTGTGGTTAATTTGATTGATTTGGCAAGCTTAGTCAAGGTAAAATAAAGTGTTATCTTAAAGCTAAACGGTTTTGAGTCCACAGGAATCCTATTCTAACTAGCATTTGTACTGTGTGATCTATGCACCTTTATTTGTTCAAAAGCAGCACAGGGCAATATGCCTTTTGCAGTGCATCTGGTTTGCTTCTGTTTTAGTCATTAGAGATGTTTTGAGTCTGTAAACCAACCTAATTCCATCCTGCTCAAATCAAATTGTTATTCTAATGTAATTAATTTGCAGTAGTATTGTGCTTACACAATACACAACACAATTGTGGCTTTCATTAGACAGATTACAATATGTGTATAAATGTGGACATGCATGAGTTTGTGTACTTATGAATGTGTAAACAGCAAAAATCAAAGAAGTTTTATCTGGTCAGGGACTGTATTAGTTAAACACCTTTGCAGTGGCTTGGAGCAATGTTCTTTAATAGCTGCTATAGATCTTATACCCTTTATTACTGCCACCAAATCGCAGTACCCTAGTTTGAGTGGTATGGCCCTCCACATCTACTGAGCTGTGTTTCAGTACTGTCTTTTAAAGCACTTTTTAATATTATTTTCTTCACTTGTAAATGCATCTGTCAGGATAAATAGCCCTTGATGTTTTGAAGTTTGGCCTTGCTACCTGTGTGTTGGGGGAAAAAAGCATTTTTATAGCTGCTATGACACCCTTGTTCGAATTCTTCCCCATTATTTAATGTCAGAATAATTTCTAACATTAAATTGCTTCTCACAGAAAGGACATTTGCTTCTCACAGAAAAGCACTACATTCAAATCCAGTTCTGCTTTGAATTACAAATGTCGGTCATAGTCACTCTGCGGTTTTGCTATTTGACTGATAAAACACTCTGTCTGTTATGTCAAAATATCATTTTAGTGGATTTTTTTATGAAGGTTAATTTATATTAGTAAGCAAGTTAAACATTGTCACGTTGTTTCTTTTTCAGTACAATCCTATTTTAGAGCATTATCTATACACAGTTAAGTAAAAATCTAGTGTCTGATAGTTTAAGATAATTATGAATAATAATGATTTTCAAGCAAACAATACAGTATATGATAAAGCAACACTATAATAACAGTATTATACAGCCTGTGCTACTGAGAGAGAATAGATATATAAGCACCCAAAATCAAAACCCCAGAATGCAGAATGTGCATAATGGCTCCATGCCTGCAAAAGAATTGACAATATACAGTTCACACACACACACACACACACACAGAGGAAGACTAAATACTAAATATGTCTGATATTTATGCACTTATGGTATACATGTTTTCATATATTCCATTTAGATGAATAAATGAAAATGTATATGTGCAGGCATGTATTGCAGCTAGCTATAACTGAATAGCATCTGCCAGTGGAATGAACACTGCACTTGTGTTTCACTACAAATTCAAGGCAAAAGGATTTCACTGCTGAGAGCTGATTAACACTGTTGAAAATAGCAATAACATTAAAGCAACATTATTATTAATGCCCTTCCAGGGCTACATAAGGCAAAAAACTAAACGAGGTGAGATCAGTGATGTGAAGTCCATGACACATCAGCAGCTATAAAATGTAAGGAGAATGCTTAGGTACCATGTTCTCAAACCATATTTGAACACTGCATTACTGAAGTGCATCAAGACTCAAGGCATCAAGACTCTATGACAGTGAGACAGTTAGGCTCATGCTCAGACAATGTATTTCTAACAGCCCAATGGCCCAAGTCTTCTGTTTTATCTTTCTTGATTCTTTTACCCTTGTATCAATCCTCACCAGCAAACAATGGAGAACATTGAAGGAAATCAGGTGAGTTAAATCCTGTGATGAATGTGAGCAGAAGACTCACTTTTCAAAATAACATACACCCACCACACTTGATTTCAAGGATAAATAACTAGGGAGAAAGGCAGAAGAGAAAGAAGAAAGGATGGAGTTAGTGTGACGTTCTCAGTGTAGCTAATGTAGGCTGAAATAAAATACAACCATGTGCCAATTGAGCCCCTACAATTAACAGATTAGTGTGATAAAGAGGTGCCTGGCTGTAAGGCAAGGCTGCCCCCTTTGCCCCAGGGCACCTTGGGTAGGGATGGGCCACACTCCTGATGAGAAGGTCAGATAATCTCTTTCTCAACCTCCCTCTCTCTCTCCCTCCATTTCTCCCTCACCCCATGCCCTGCAGCACCTCTGCAAATACCTGCTCAATATTCTACTGCAAAAGGGTGTGTGTGTGTGTGTGTGTGTGTGTGTGTGTAGTTTGGAGCAAGTGGCACGTCTCTGATGGAGATATATAAAAAGGCCAGGCAGAAACAAAAAGCGTGACATCTGCTAAAGCGATTGTGAGTAAATATGTTTGACAATTATTGTTTACAGTGACAGTGGAAACAGTTCATGAGATCCATCCACATTTCTGTTTGTACTGAGGCAGATGGGCCTACAGCGATTCATTAGCAGGCTGTCAAAAGCTTATTTTGGATTTACTTTTATGTGCCTGCATACCACACTGAGAGGGGAAGCTGTTTTTGGGAATAAAAAATAGCTGTTATCAATTTGCTTGCTATTAGTAGCTTATGTATTCCACATTTAAGTGTTCCCTCTTCTTTTTGCCCCTCATTCAATTTTTGCTGCTGGAAGTGTTTTCGCTTTAATGTTGAGTCCTTGGGGTTATGCCTGCAGGATCATTTATTTTTTTGTTGGACAGTAGAATTAGTATAACCTTCTGACAATGAGTACAACGATGGTGATGACATGCTGGGGATGAAAACTTTCTAGAAGCTTCTTGTGCAAGCTGAGACTTTGACTTATAATACAGTAATTACTTTGGGAATTTATTAATTGCTGTTTCTACCATGACAACTGTACAGATCCATATCCCAGACTTTATTTTTTGCATATACTGTCTTATTTAGGTCATTCACATAGTATCATTATTAACATATTGTACTATAAAGTATAGCATAATAAAATAGTTAAATACATAAAATAGTCATACATTTGATCCAGTTAAAGGACTGAAAGTTATAACATGAACAAATGCGTGCAGTTATGTGCATGCAAATTCATATTTTGAATAGAATACGCAAATTCTGTTAGCTTAATCAAATAGTAAGGGCTTTGCACTCTGAGACTTAGACTCCAGCAGGCCACATTCATTTTCATCACAGTGAAACAAGGATACAAAATAGTGTCTAATAAATGAGATCCTCTTCCCAAATCCCCAACACTGTTGATCTGATCCACTCAATCAAACGTGTTAAGTCATAATTAACCTCAGCCCCCTCCACACTAATTTAAGCTTATTAGAGCTGGCACGTGCTACTGTCACAAAACGTAGGAGGAGCCCACCCGCTTGATTGGTAAGCAAAGTACAGAGGCACCACACACCGAGGTTAACCAGCACTTAATTATCAATGAGGGTTTTTTTTCAGCTCTGCCTTCTCTCTAGGTCTCTCTCTTTGCTCCATCTCCCTCTTTCTTTCCCCTCAGCCTCAGGCTCCATTTCCTTCAGTAAAAGTAATGGAGTTCTTTAATGGAACTTGTGTTAAACATGGTGCTGCTGTTCATGCTAGGCCACTTAGCACAGAGGTTTGGATGCTTATTTTGGAACCTGATTACAAATGAAGATTGTTTAGCGCTCCTAAAGTAGAAAAGGATAGAGGACGAGGCCAGGGCCTATGCAGTGGGATAATATCATACTCACAGTAGTACACTGGCAAGATTAAAAAAAGGGGAAAGAACATGTTTCTTTTCTGGTCTATAAGACAAAAACATAAGCATTGTTGTTGTTGTTTTCTTCATAATCTGCTTTGTTACTTCAAATGCAAGTCAAGTAAAATAAGAACTTGTATGTGTATCAATGTTATTAGGCTATTTTTTTGTTTTATTTTTACATTAGCATGTTGTAATTTTTTTTTTTTTGATGTTACAAAATGGAGCGATGCAAAGCAACAACATGATTATATTTTTAGTAGCTATTAAAGGCATTAGGGGTAGTACTAAAGTTCCCAGAGAAGCAGGACATTTCGGACAAAAGTCCTTCATCACAGTCCTTCATCAGACTTTTGTCCGAAACGTCCTGATTTTCTGGAAGCTTTATGTACTTCTATGCCATTTTTACTACATCTACATTAATCTGACGTACAGTTACTCCCTGGGCTCTCTTTTCAATTTTATATGAAATATTTATTTGGATATCATTGATAGACCTCTGTGTGTGGAAAGTTTGTATAGAAGAATTGTTTTAAAATTCATATTTTATTATGAGTCAAATGACAAACCTTTAATATAATACAAGGATCTCACTTACGATTTTAAAGAAATGAAATAACTTTATGACTTTATGATTACAGAGATTATATGATATGAGATTTTAAAAAAAAAGACACAGACATAGCTCTTGCTTGTACAGAACCAAATTGCACATTTTATGCTCAGGCCTTATTTAAACCAGTTAAGGATAAGCACACCCAACACATTAATGCTTATTGATAATATCAATAAAAGACAGACATTAAGGGACATTAACTTCAAACTGGGTATGAAGTATTCAAACCGAAGGGGTCTGTTTTAGTTTAACAAGATAAGAATTGTCTGGGTGTAAAATATTGTTTTCTCACTTATTTTAAATAAAAATTAAAAGTGATCACATTCAGTCAGAGAGGGAGAGAAAGGGAGAGGCAAAAGGCATCCCTCGTTTGAGCAGTGCTCATAGGAGACAGAGAGACTGCAGCAGCACCTTTGGGTGGAATAGTTACCTTACCACACAGTACAAGCTCCAATCAGTACCATTAAGAATAATTATAAAAATGTGAAAATAATAGTTCATGATATGTCCTATATCAACATAGTTCAGCTGGCTATTGTTACTATTTATGATACTATTTTATTTAAACTAAAATGTGACTTTGACAGCCGTAAAATAACAGCATGCACATAAAGGCTGTTTAAGCTAAGGTAACTCAATGTGTGTAAATTATTCAGACTACATGAGCAATGGACATGGCCAGGGTTACAGTGTTACAATCTAGCTTCCTCGCTTATCCTTCATTTACTCTTTACTACTGCAGTAGAGGTGACGTTGGCCCAATTATTTTAAATTATTTGAATGTTATTAAAGATTAATAACATAAAAGATATAAATGCTGTAACAGTAGTATAGGGTTAATATTATAAACCGCTGCTACTGTAGTAAGTGTTCAACAAATCTAATTGTTAGGATTTCGTACGAAATTGCAGAAAATTAAAACTTAGTTTAAACTAAACAAATCTATGCGTATTAAATGCATAGACACTCTTAGACACAGGCACTGAGCAGTGTTATGTAATACAGCTAATAATAATCAGCACTTCAGCCTTTATCCAACAAAAAATATTCATTCCTTTTCTTTTACGCATTTCGCCTGATTTTGGATTCGACTTTTAACAGAATCGGATAGCTGTAATGCGGTTATATAGTCGGATAGATAAATACATATCCAGTAAGATGCAATAAGCCAAACTGATCTGTATGTAATATTAAAAGGGGAAACGAAAGAGTGAGTCGGCGAGGCCATCGCTGCAAGTTGATTAGATGTGCAGTGAAAAACTGCTCTCTCTCTCTCTCTCTCTCTCTCTCTCTCTGGGAGCAGGGTAAATCCTTTATCAGGGTCTGACACCGGCGTAGCCTGCAGCTACTGCTTGCCTGGAGCGAGGTGCTATAGACGAGTAAACGGGATCCCATCATCAAACTTCATAATAACGCGCCCTGCGTCGCAGCTGCGGTGCGACCCTTTCTGATGGAACAGATAGCAGCGAGATGAAATACTGTTCTTCTTTGGTATGAAATTATCACGTCTATTAATTCAGACCGACAACGCCTCTCTCTCTCTCTCTCTCTCTCTCTCTCTCTCTCTCTCTCTTGGTTGCTCTTTTTCCACCCAATCTCTTATTCCTGAAAATATGCGATTTACAAGCAAATGTTCCGTTGTATTTATTTATTTATTTATTTTATCGTTGATTTACAGAAAATAAGACTAAATGAGAATACTGAACTAGTGCGTAATAGAAGGCACTTAAAACAGTGTGCTCCGTCGTTTTTTTTTTTTTTTTTTTTTTTTCCTTTTTGCAGATGTGTTTACATTCATCACAAGAAAGCAGACAGAAACAGACAGGAGTGGGTGTGATCAACTAAGCGAGTCTCAGTGCTCCCGGTTAGGACACATGAAACGTTAAACGAATTCGGAATAATCCTACACGTGTTAACAGCAGCACGGTGTAAATCAGGTTTGGGGTTAAATAGTATAATATTTTCTTTAACATTCCTTACACACACACACACACACACACACACACACACACACACCCCACCACCACCACCAGATCACCGCCATCACCACCACCACAACAACAACTATCATTATTATTATTATTATTATTATTATTATTATTATTATTATTATTATTATTAACAACAACTATTATTATTTTATTTTTTTTAACAACAACACTAAAAGCAACAACTATTATTATTATTATTGTTATTGTTGTTGTTGTTGTTGTTGTTGTTAACAACAACAATAACAGCAACAGCTATTATTATTATTATTGTTGTTGTTGTTGTTGTTGTTGTTGACGATGATGATGACGATGATATTATAGTATTATAGTATTAATAGTATTGATATAGTGTGTATAAGTATTCAGAACAGAGACGAGCTCACACGGGCTTTGGAACTGATTAACATGCATTAACCCTATGCAGATCTCGAAGCGTGTTAGTTAGAGTCAACATTGCTGCAGGCCACTGGTTGTTGCTAAAGTATGATATCTCGATAATACTGCCTGCCAGATCATATTGGAACGAGCTGTTCTTTTGTGAAAGATCTTTATCATTCTTCAGTGTGTTGAGTCATTGGTGAAGACTGAAATAGTTAGAGCAAAAAGGCCTCGTTTAATTTGTGACGGATGTTTGATCGACTACTGTGCATGCAATTCTTTTAACTGTGCCCTAACTTAACACAGGTTGGTCTGTCAAAAATATGGGGGAAAGAATTAAGAAATCATTTATTCATTTAATTTAATATGAAGTGTTTTTATAGTCTAAATTTCGCTTTGTTTTGTATATTAAAGGTTAAAGCCACAAATGGTGCAATTAAATGGCAAAGAAGAGTTTAAAGGTAAAAACTGCTTTAGGCTTAATTTTGAAACATGTTTGCAATATCAATTCCACAAAAAATGTGTATTTTTTGCACTGTTATCCAGGTGCAATTCTACGCTGCCGCCACTGAAAGCATCCTTCCGTGAGCAGTAGCCGCTGGTGCCGCTGCAGCTTCCTCGCCGGAGAGGAGCAAATTCCAGCGCACCGTCTGAGGCTGACGGCAGCGTTTACTGGGAGTCTGCCGTCACCACACAAGCTGTACACGACCAGGACGCGAAGCCACATCCCACCCTGCAAACACTGCTCCAAAACCTGCCGCCATGAAGGCGTCTCAGATCACTGACTACAAATGCGGAATAGTTTCTTTACCTTTGCAGTCTCTCTTGTCAATCTCCGGATTTAACAACATTATTCAACACTGTACCAGTGGCAGCTGTCATTGAGCATCTCCTTGCCCTGCACAGCCACTGTCACTGTCATTCTCACCTGGATATCTTATATATACACTTTATATTTATATATCTTATATTTTGCTATATAACGTACTTTATTATATTATATTATATTATATTATATTATATTATATTATATTATATTATATTATATTATATTATTGGTGTCACTGAAAAATTACTAATACATGTCAATATATTGTATATGGCGAATAAATGTAATTCTTATTCTCTTTTTAAATACAGTAATGACAGTTAGTATAAATATCTCGTTTTCTGTTATGCAATTGTTATATAATCTGTCTGTAATTGACATGCTACACTGTACAGAACTCTTTGATGATCCTTGTAGATTAGCAATATCTTCTTTACATACACAATATACAGTATTAGTTATCTAAATATAATAATGATCTGTGCATGTAAATTTGCTGTCCCTGCTTTCTTCATAACAGTCTTTTCGCTCGATTTAGTTCAGTATAGTTTAAGTTTATATAAATTCAGGGTTTGTTTGTTTGTTTGTTTGTTTGTTTGTTTGTTTGTTTGTTTGTTTGTTAATCCCACACAGAGGTGTGAGATTTGAATTAGAAAACTGGACTGACAATTTTCTCATGGTATTTTGTTTTTCTTTAATTTATGACACTGCAAATAAAAAGTGCATCTTTGTGTCAACCTCACCTGTTGTGCACAACAAACACAAACTCTCTCCTCTCTGGGCAGCCAGCTGTTTTCCAGCCTGCCCTTTCACTGGTGAGATGATGAGGACACCTGGATTATTTCTGCTTTGTATGTCTGACAGTGAGGAAATAATCTCTCTGTTTTTACTCATTGTTTATGAACCGAAGGCACACTAATTCACTCTTAATGAGCCTCAGAACTATCTGACTAAGGCCACACTTTTCAGGATTCAGTTCTTGATTCTGTAACACCTTAATACGTAGCTTTTGTTCTGGGGCATCTCTTTATGGGTATCAACAAATTGAGGGTTCCTTTGCATTTGTTGGCATAATCCTGCCCTGCATGCATTGGTTACTGGGTTTTTTCTAGGTTTTCCTGAACATTCATCTGGGCTTGTGTTGGATGCCTGCTTCATCTAGTGGACTTGTGATGACTGAGCGGACCCCGGACATGACTTTCATTCCCATCATTTGGACTAATTTGATTCCCATCATTTGGAACACAATGGTATTAGATTTGTTTAAAGTATTTTAAGGTTTGTTGTAAGGGTCCACTTCTGATAACAGCTCTCCAACAGATCCATATTTGTGTAGTGGACGAGAGTAGCACCAGGTCATCTGCAGAGAGCGAGAATTTCACTTCCCTGTTCTGTAAGGTGAGTCCAGGGGATGCAGACTGGATGACTTGCACCGGAAGCTCATATACTAAAGGCTTTTGGAATGAGGCTACATCCCCAGGTGACCCTTTCCTTTCCTGAGTAAATAATTTTGTATTTGTCCCATGTTACCAATTTGTTAGCCACTTATGTTTATTTAATGAAATCATACACTTTACCCACTACACAACTAAAATGAGCAAAATGGTCAAAGTTTTTTACTGTTTATGCTTGATTTACGTGTTGAATGATTATGGTGTACAGGTCGGTAGTAGAAAGAAAGCATCTCTCTCTATCTGTGTGTGTGTGTGTGTGTGTATGTGTGTGTGTGTGTGTGTGTGTGTGTGTGTGTGTGTGTGTGTGTGTATACACTGTTGCTTATAAATTGAACTATTTGTGAAATATTATAAATACTTTCACGATAATTTTATGGTGATGTTTTGAGTACATCGTTGCGATTAATTCGGCGTAAATCAACTCTGACGACATTCCTGGATTGTCCGAGATGAGTGTATCCATAAGAGAAAAATATCATCATCAAAAACGAACAAACAAACAAAAAAATGAATGAATAATAAGGTGGTTTGCCTTGACTCTATTGTCCTTTTGTGCTTTTGTGTGTGTGTGTGTGTGTGTGTGTGCGTGTGTGTGTGTGTTTATACACAAGAGCATGAGAGAAGGGAGAAAGGGAGAGCAGGTTGGCATTCTTTATGAAGCGTGAAGCGGTTTGTTAAATGTTCACATCATTTGCAGGGACTAAGGTTTGATAAAAAGAGACAGCCCTCAAAAGAAATTGATTGAAATGGCGTGTGCCTGGCTGACGGGAGCCAGCGAGGGACAAAGCCCTGTGAAACCATGGCCACTCGAGCAATTATTCCTCCACGCTGAATTTGGATTAGCGCAATGGAAAGAAGCATATGTTTGGCCCGCGGCAACATTCCCCCCGGCTGGCTTGGGCGAGGAAGGGGGAGAGCGAGGCTCAAACTGGAATATAAACTATATTAAGCAGAAAATGAAACATTTACACCGTTGTGGACCCTTTATTTTGGAGTGTGCACAAACAGTGCTGAACTCGTCTCCGAAGTAACGTAAACTTCACGTTTCTGGATTAGAGATTATAAACCTATTCCTAAAATAAAAATAATTTTCAGTAAAGATTTAAAGTAGGGGTGCGTTACAATGGATCCATACTTTAAATATTTAGGCTACTGATGATTATTTATATTTTAGGAATAGGATCATAATCTCTAATCCAGAAACGTGAAGTTACAAATAAACTACAGTGTAAGAACGTTCAATTTGATTTAAATGCCTTCTGGAAGTAAACCATTTTTAATCAGCTATGAAATATATATATATTTTATTCTAGTCAGTTTAACAATTAATGTGTAATTAAAAACATCTGAGGATTTAAACAAAACGATTTAATAGTAATAATAATAATAATAATAATAATAATAATAATAATAATAATAATAATAATGTGAAGTCTAGCATGTTTAACACAACTTTTCACGGTTTATAGAGCTCCACCTCATAGTTATCACAGGAAGTGTGCACCAGACCAATTAATTTTGTCAGTTTGTTTATTCAGATCTGAGTAGTTTTCTAATCGATTGCCTTAATGCGCCGCACTATCATGAACGGTTTGGTGGAGTCTTTGACCTCTCTTGGCATTGCTGTGTCCCCAGCCTGCTCACTCGGCTGGGGTCAGTAATGGGGCGAGACCTCAGATGATGAGGTGCTGAGGTTACGAGTCGAGTGCAATTAGCTTTTTTGCGCTCGATTAAAAAAACGTACAGAGTCACGTAACGCGAGTGCCAACGCTTCGCATCGCCACTCAGTCGAACTCAAAAGCGTCTGTTTTCTCGCACTGTCAAAACCTGCCTTTATAGACAGCTTGTAGGTGGAAACGAATTAGCTTATGAGTAACCCAAATGATCTCAGGGAAACACAGCGAAAACGAAAGCTGCTGCTTGTAGATGTGATGGTGTGGCTTGTTAATTAGACTATTAATATTACTGCTTTGGAGTCAGTTCATTTAGTCGCCACCGCCCGGGAGTATCGCTTTGGCCAACAAGCTTTCAGCCGAAATTCGTACGACCTGCTCACAATTATTAAGAAACTAAACTAGAATATAAGAGGCTAATGGACGCACAGCCTGTAGACAAATGCAGCAGCTCAGTGATGCGTTAGTGCATTCTGTTTAATTCCCTTTCACAACAAGGCTAGCGCGACCGTATTATCCAATATGAGCTTCTCTGAGCCGGTGACATTTTGATAAAGTAATTTTCTGTCAGCGGTGTTGAATATGTCGCTTTTGCTCACTTTAAATTACTGTTCCTGTGACCGTCTTGAGTGTACGAGCTAGTGAGTTTCGCTCGGTTGTAATTAAACTTAGGCCGAAGTTTTAAAGCATACCCATCATTGTGTGCGTGTGTGTGTATGTGTGTGTGTGTGTGTGAGAGAGAGAGAGAGAGAGAGAGAGAGAGAGATTGAGGGGGTGTTTGCGAGAGCGAGCGTCAAATTAAGTCTGGTAACCCCCAAACAAACCAGTTAAAAGCACTGTTACATGTTTTTTCAGGTGTTCATTATAGCGGAGATACTGTATACTTCAACAAATTAAAAACTTAATAACGTTAATTATCACAAAAGAATATTGTGAAATTGATAGACTGAATTGATAGTGAATTAGCCAAATTCAGCAGGGTATTGCAATGCCCCCGAATTTCAGCTCGCGCTGGTTTACACACACCGCTTCTGCTTCCAGGCATTATGCTAAACTAGTTCTTCCAGTTCAAGTGAAATTGCAGTAAAATACAAATTAAAATACAGATGTATTATAGTCTGTTTTGCGCAGACTCCATAGGGACTAAAACGAAATGCTTAAAATAAATGCTTTAAATTTATGAGGAGAAAATGAGTACACATATGCATATGAGTCACATTGTTGATATATGGGTTGATATATCCTGATTAAAATCTTTCAGTTCGTTTACAAAAACGCACACTCTGATTCATATAGTAACGTTAGGAGTAAAGGCATACGCGGGAGGATTTGTTTTTTTCCTCATTTTTTCCTTAAAATGATTATTTCTGCCTTTTCCTCCCTGCAGAAGATGCAGCCGAATATCACTATTTTTAGTGAGCCACTGCGCCCGTGGTTAGGCTCCCACAAACAATCTGAAGCGGAGCCAACTAAAACAGTACTGACAGATAATGCTCACCTGCTGCAGCACTTTACATTGTAATTATGCCAAGGACGTCTGCAGTTAGTTTCCTTAACCTTATTTGAAAACAAAAGCCACTGAATCGGTGAAACTAAGAAAGAAAAATAAATAAATAAATTTGCGGGGCAAATGACCACTGTTGTGAAAGAATAGGCTGCAATCTGACGTCAGTGCCACCGCGGGCGCAGGCTGTAGGGAGCAGGCTGTAGGGAGCTGGCGTTAGGGAGCAGGCTGTAGGGCGCAGGCTGTAGGGAGCAGGCGTTAGGGAGCAGGCTGTAGGGAGCAGGCGTTAGGGAGCAGGCGGTAGGGAGCAGGCTGTAGGGAGCGGGCGGTAGGGAGCAGGCTGTAGGGAGCAGGCTGTAGGGAGCAGGCGTTAGGGAGCAGGCTGTAGGGAGCAGGCTGTAGGGAGCAGGCGTTAGGGAGCTGGGCTGCTCAGTCGGAAAGGGAACGCAGCCAGTTCACTCCGCTCCACTGGAGATTGATTTCGAGGTGCAGGGTATCAATAAACAATCAAACGTATTTTGAATTGGATATTATACAATATTTCATACTAGTGCACAATAATACAATGCATAACCTGATTTTAGTAAAATGTATTAGTTGCACGAATACCAAAATGACTGACGTGAAGAAGGCCCGCCCTACGAAATTCTATCAAACGAATGATGACGAGGAAACCTATATAAAGGGCGGCTGTTAGTCTTATTTTAACAGAATGATTACAGTCGAATTCACCAAACGTTATCCAAACACACGATGATATCCCACTCAGTGTAATATCACTGTACGTATTTATCGTAAGTTGGTAGAAGGAACGTATCAAAAACAAAGTGGCGCCTAACAGCATACAGCGCTGACATGGCAAGTGCACGCACCCCCAACCGGGCGTATACATCTGACTGATTTTAAAGAGCGGTTTCGCTTGAGGGCCGAAACCACATAGATTCACTTCAAACACGATTGAGAATTCATTGTTGTCTGTGTCATTTGGCTTGTAAAAAGCTGCTATATTTGAATGATCCCTTGCTCTGAACGAGGAATTCAAAGTAATGATATTATTATTATTATTATTATTATTATTATTATTATTATTTGTTGTTGTTGTTGTTGTTGTTGATGTTTAGTTATAATAATAATAATAGTTGTTAATAATAATAGTAATAATAACAATAATAATAATAATAATAATAATAATTATTATTATTATTATTATTATTATTATTATTATTATTATTATTACACGAGAGAAAAAGTGGGTTAAACTGCTTATTGCATGGAACATTCGCCAAGGGAGAGCAAAACTCAATTACAGTAACCGTGATGAATGAATAAATAAATAAATAAATAAATAAATAAATAAATAAATAACACGAAGATATAGCCCGGCGTGTCAGTCAATAAATGCAAATAAAAGGTGATTAATTAAAATCGAAAATTGACATGAAGCGTATCAAATATTTATTTTCTTTTGTGGGCAACAAATGACTATAATACATTGACAGGCATGGGAACTATTGCCAGCACAATACAGATAAAACCGCCTCCAATTCGACACTGGACATAGGGTACCAGATATCAGATGGACCCAAATGTTTTGAAATTCTTAAAAAAGAAAGTAAAAGAAAATGAATTTTAAAGACAATAGGTTATCCATTTATTGCTCTTATGGTGCTTCAAGGGAAGAACATGACGTGAAAAGTATTCTGATTGGCACAACACAATAAAAGCTCACATAAAAGCTCAAGAAAATAGAAACATAAAACTAGTCACGGGGTGATTTTTTTTTCCAATTTAAAAGGAAATGACATGAGGGATAGACAGAGAAATAAACGTTTATTTCTATTCAATTTGTTCACTTGCTTCAGTGACGCCTCAACATGCTACAAGAGGGCTGAATTGAAATAAAAAAAAACCCTTCTGTTTCCTAAGAACCGTAAAACCACATAAAGAACTAAGCGAATATTCAAACCCACTAAAACAGGAGGCACCAGATAAATAAAAAAGAAGTTTCAACAGATGCACCATATTTACAGTTCCCGTTAAATTACACATAAATAAATATATACATACATGAACACAGATTCCCTCATATAACCGTGAATCGTGTTTAAATTCAAAGTTCAAGTTGGTCTCTCAGAGTGAACCGTCTGTGTGTGAAGACATGGCATGGAACTGTGGGACTCTTTCAAGTTTATTATTCACAATACTGATAGAAAATCATCCTCTTTCAGCTTCTTTTCTTTGTCACATGGCTACAATCGTCAACTGACAAGGGTGGCGAAATTTCAGCCCGTTGCAGCTCATAAAAAAGAGGGAGTTCATTAAAAGTCGTGTGGAAAAAGTTTTTTTTTTTTTTTTTCTTCTTTGCTCACGCGCCCCCTGTCAGGAGCTGGTTCCTGCACCTCATTAACACAATTTTTTTCTCCTCATTTAGATAAAAGTGTCTTTCCATGAATCCCAGGCTGAATTGCGGTTTTTAAAGAAATTAAACATGTCAGGGAAATCGTCAAGACCGGGAAATGGCACATTGTCCTTTTTTATCACTAGTGTAATATATATACGTTTATAATATCTGTGCGGTGGTCTAATGGTCGCAGATCACTTTCTGTGCTTCTCGTCTTTGTCTCCACCTTTAGTGCCGGACTCGGAGTGGCTGTTGGGATTGTTGTTGAGGTACATTTTATCCATCGCTTTAATGGCCTCGGTCAAATAGTTCTGTAGCGCGGTGACGGCCGCGCACATGGCCGGCGTCCCGAATCCGTGAGAAATGAGACTGAAGTGAGTCAAACAGCTCTGAATGCCCGGCTCGAGTATGGGCTGCGGGCGTGAATTCCCCAGAGGCGAGCGGTCCTGGGAGAGAAGGTCGGTGAATTCTTTGCAGATTTGTCTAGAAGAAGACACAATGCAATGTGAGTCGCTGATGGCGTGATATGTGCACACAAAAGTGCCAATTTGACCTTATATCAAACTGATTGTTTCAGTAAGAAATGCATTAGCAACACTTTTGTCGTATTTTATGTGCGTGTGCTGTGCCCTTAATCAATATGACGCTTGACAGTTTTGCTGTTACTGCAGAATCAAGCCGGTTAGGATCCAAAGTTCAGTTGAATCAAGTCAAATACGCATTACCGGATGTCACTCACGTATCTGGGGATGAGAAGGAGCCTAATAATAGGCCTAAATAAATTCCTATTTTTGCAATCATTTCTTAGCAAATTAAATTGCTCTTTTCTTTTTTTTCATTTGAAGGACGGCGTATATCTGTTCTTCTACCCTGATCATTGAAAATCTTGCGAAAGGAGCGTGTGTTCATGTACGAACTTGAACGTGGTGAGGACGTCGCCCAGTGGGATGGTTTGCCATTATGCTTCACTAGAACGCAGAATTCCAAGGAGCATTTGCTAAATCCTTACATAAATATTACAAGCCCATGAAATTAAGCCATGAAAAATGCATGGCAATTATTACTGAATTACAACTATTAATAAAATGTTATGCAATCGTGCCTGTGTTTTTGGAATTAGACTACGTGCTTGTAAAAAATAATTTAAATAAATAAAAAAAATTATAAATCCAATGCCCCAAATAAACCTTTAGTCATTTGAAAAGCAAAAAGATCACTTACTTCGTTGCCAGTAACATATTTTTTCTTTGGACTTGTTCATTTGGGTCGGAATGCTGACGGTTTACATATTCAGCTACTGCCTTGGCTGGGAATTCGGTCTCGCATACATAACCAAAATCTCTGGCAAGATGCACAGCTTCGCCTAAGAAGAAGAAAATGGGTTGAGTGTGTAATATATTACTTTAAATTACTGACACCAAATGTAGACCAATTAACACCTTCACTTTGCACATTTATCATCTAATTAACGTTCTCGGCAAAAGGACAGGGCATTCTTCCAAAAGCATACATTTATCAATCACAAATTATTAACAGCACTTTATTTTCTGTTGAATAGTGGTAAATTGTGTTATCAATAAGTATGTCAAAATAAACCAGCTTTTCCATCAGGAGGGAAACAACGAAGGTAAATAGTATTTGATACTGGGCGTCACACAAACACCATGACATTGATTCGCAATTCTTCTAAAAGTGCTGGCGGATGAAGAGATTGTTCTGCATAGCGAACCAAATACAAGCAGCTGTAAGTAAAGTTCTCTTACACACAAGCCTCCTTTAACCTTGAGAATCACTAGGTCATTCAGTCTGGGTCTGTTTTTTTTTTTTTTTTTTTTTTTCTCAAGTCTTTGGTTTTAATTTCCTGAAACAGTTGGATTTTAACTTCAGGCTTTCCTGCCATAAGTCGAACCCCCGGAAGGACGCATGCGCCAATTAGCAAGCTCTGGTCCAGTAAACCGCTTTCCATAAAACGGAGCACAGTAAACAATAACATCACTTCAGAAAGCCGCTGTCCTACTATATCACTCCCCGGCTCCGCGTCCCCCAGGCCCCTCCACTTTATCGTGCAGGAATCATACATTTCAGCAGGCTCATTACCATACAAAACCAAATTTCAATGAAGCAGGATGAATATTGCTTTCAGTCTTCAGCGACAATGATTAACAAGAACCAATGAACCGTCTCAGACTTTCACCTTTAAAACCAAATACCACCGCACAGAATAATCACCTTCAACTTTGCAAGCAAAAAGGATTTTTTTTTAACATATAATTCATACGAAGCAATGCGTGTAAATAATAATAAGAAAGAAAGAAAGAAAGAAAGAAAGAAAGAAAGAAAGAAAATTATATTAAAGGTGTCGTTAATCAGTCAGTCGCTGCAACCACAAAGAATCAAATGATGCTTCACCACATTTACACCAGGCAGAAACAGGCGTATGCTTTTAAGACAACAGACCATAAAACAACAGACTAAAATTATGGATTAGAGTAGGCCGCAGCTCTGTATAATTGCCCTAAAACAATGTTAGGTCTGCAGATCGGCACTGTTCATACAGGTTAGAAGGGTGCCTTTAATCGCATACCAGTCCTTATGTTTCATGTTTTAAGGTTCCAGCTCTTTTGTTCAATTCATATGTTTCTTTAGAATGTGCAGTAAAGCCGAGCACCTGCTTTAACCCGCACTTATAATTGCGTCTTACCTTCCACCAGTGACGTCAGCAGAGTAACGTTTGCTGCTTTGCGTCTTCCTGCAGGTAGATTTAATCCGATTTTGTCCAGTTTCTCTCTTAGGGATCTTCCACCATTTTTAGATTTTGCCCTGGTGACCGAAAGGTGAAATAAATACAATCAGATATCTTGTTTTTCTCTGTGTTTAAGATTCCGAGTGACATGGACCAGGTTATAGGCTACATCTGCACAGGCCTGAGCAGCATTAAGCGTCTTCATAAGTGTGTACTACACTAAGCGTATACACAAATTACTAGTACGTAAAGATGTTACCACAGCATTACTAAAAGAAACATAGTAAGTCTTTTAAAATTGTTTGGCTGTTTTATTTGTATAGTTTGTCTTTTATTACGTTAGGACAATGAGGGCAATTTGTCATTGTGTACTCTAATATATATCCTTGCATCAGTGGAGCTGTGGTCATCTTTTTTGCTACGAGGCTTTAGAAACACACTCTAAATATGTTGGTCGATGTAATTATTATTGGCACTTGAAAAGGAAGGAAAAGAGGAAAAAGCATGGAAGACCGTCTCACCTTCTCAACACCCCACCGAGCAAGGAGGCGTTGAGGCACTCAGGCGGCGAGAGGCGTCTCTGCACTTCCGCTACTGTGACCTTGTACTTTGATGTGGAGCTGAGAAGAGACAGGCGACCCGGAACAGAACAGAAAACTTCGTTTGGATTCACTACCCCGCCAAAAAGACCATCCTTATTTATAGGTATAGCCGAAACGTTGCTGCTGTTCTTGGATAACGAAACTGGACCTAAAAGAAAATAGGACACAGATCAATATTTGGGACCTTCGGGCTCACCTACTTGAAACACATGCAGAAGGATGGATTGCTATCCGCCAGACAACCTGAATAAGCCTAGGCGTGTGTGAGTGTAGCGTTGTAGGCAGTGGGTTCTTATCGAAAATGAAGGCCTAGTTGTAGAAAAATAGATGCGATAGCAATGACTTTTCATTCAGCTCATGAATGTAACTGCTCGAATACGCCTCGGGTAATAAAGTGGTCTGGCCATCAAAATATTTAATATTATCACAGTCGTGACGTGGGAATATAACAGCGGAGCGTGCACGGCATTGGCTCGATATGGACACTGACTGGATGTCCTGCTAGGCAGGTTAATGAAGTAAACTGAGCATCTGTAAACAATAAGTGGGGCCCATGCATAACGAAATTATTATTATTATTAGTAGTAGTAGTAGTAGTAGTAGTAGTAGTAGAAACAACAATAACAACAACAATAATAATAATGATAATAATAATAATTATTATTATTATTATTAATAATAATAAAGTTGCATATACACTACATCTACGACATTGTTGTTTCTAAACCAGTATTCACTATTCTTGCGGAATTAATTTCTGAAGGACTAAAATGGCCTAATCTGTTTATTGCACATTTTCTACATTCCCACACACACACACACACACACACACACAGACACACACACACACACGGTGCGCGCTCGTATCTGACTGCTACGCGTGTTGTTTCTTTGTCGTTCTTTGCACGGTAAACGGAGACAAAGGGCTAAGCACTTTTGGATAGATCACTTGTGACATTAATGGCTCAGCGGAGGCTAATAGAGACAATGGCAGTTAAGCGAACTCCGGAGATTGCTAATATAACAACCAATTATCGTGCAGATATGAAAAAATACATCGGTGAAATGCATCTGTAAGGTATCAAATGTAACAAAGATTTCACGTCGGAAAAGAGAATTATAGCTACCAATACAGTCGTGCCATTCATTTTTGGAAATATTTTTGAATTTGTGCTTCTCCAATTGTGTGCAGCCGAAACGGAACAAAAACAGATGCAGACCAGCAAATGGAAATTTCTTGCTGAACATGAGCATTCTTATTTGACATTTATATAAGTATACATCTTTATGGCCCGCGTATTTGGAGTGTATGGTCTCTTGTGCACACGCTGCTTAAATCGTTAACGCTGCCATTGTCGGACTTGAAGTTCCTGCTGCGACGCGGTGAGCAAGTCACGATGAAAGAAATAGTATCGCATTAACACGCCAAGTTACACATTTCAGGCGAATATTAGCAAGAGCCCGCTGTAAAGGGCTTGTTTCAGATGGACAGTACCCCATCGGCAAGCTAACTGAATGCCTACAAATTAACCCAGTGCAACTTCAGAGCAAGTTCGGCGAGGCTTTACAATCGCCGAGCAGCCAGTCGAGGCACGTACGGTATTTAAAAGGAAATTGCTTACCTTTCTTGATTACGGTTTGGTCAGGGATGTGAATTCCTTGATCTTCAACGTGCTACAAACGATGAAAGCAAAATATTAAGAATCATACTGGAATGCATCGAAAATATATATATATATATATAAATTCTTTAATAGATAAGCCTATATTTTTTACGAAAACGAGGAAAGATTTCGCTGTATTTTCGTATCAGCATTTGTGACAAACTGTAAAAAATGCCAAATACTTTTTAATAGAAAAAATATAAATATTTCTCTAAACAAAACAAACAGAGATGGCAATGATGTTTTTTGTTGTTAATAATCTGCTTCTCCTATTACACTCGCTGTGCGATAAATAGAAAGTCTCGTCTGCCCTCTGCTTTTGCAGGAAGTGGTTGTGTGTGCAATGGACCACTTAGCCTTGTCTTTTCTATTCGCCTGAATCTTTTCAGTGGGCAGACAATTAAATCACTGCTGAAATGCGGGCAACCAAGAACCACGTCCAAAAAATGCCAGTCAGTATTAAGGAAAATGTGCAATAAAGCATGTTCTCTTCTTTAAGTGAACAAATCTGGTTTTAACAGTAATGTATGGTGATCTGGTTATTTTTCTCCATTGTGTGAGTGCTTTCTTTTAGAATCTATTCTGAAAACTTGTCACTTGTGGATTAAAAAAAAAAACATTTAAACATTTTTAACAGATAATACATTAAGGCAGTGCTGACAGTAAAGTGAACCATAATCAGCACCCCGCGCCAAAGTGCAATGCTGTTTATGGCACCAATAATTTGCCAATAATAAAATCATTTTAATAGCAAGTTTACTCTTACATCAGTCAGTGAAAATGTTTAAGGCTTAAATGTAGCACAAACTCTGGACAATGAGCAAAATTATGTTTGCTGAAGTAAAGGGCTCTGCAGAACCCCGGTAGAATGTAGTTTGTAACACACCCCGGTGGGTAACGCTAAAGTTGACGCTT
>CM040996.1:8416218-8482099 GCA_022985145.1 Pangasius djambal | reverse complement strand
CCGTGCTTGTCACTCACCATCGCGGAAAAACTGTGCACTAACATCTGCGAAGATTTCCGAGCGTCTTTAAACGCGAGAATTTGGGAAAGACGAGTGTCGACAAAACAGCGAAAATAAACAAACGAATGAAACTCAGCACTGTGTTCTGCGTCGGAACCACGGAGACCAGTGTTCAGAGAAGTGAAGAAGAAGCACGATAATCCATCAGAGTTTGGGTAGATTCCCAGTGTTCTTCATTTGCTGTTAAAATGCAGCGGTTAGATTTTGGCGGATAACTGATTAAAGTGTCTTGAATCCCATCGCTTCGCTCTGTCAATGAGCTGATCCCTTGCTTAGGCGCATAGTAGCAATGAGCTGCGTCTTCTTCTGGATTCCTAATAGAAGATATTCATGACTATTAATATTACACGAACGCTTAAGAGAAGAATGGTCGGAAATCGAGCGTGAAGCGAGGAAGCAACTCAAGGCAGAGTCTGCACTAAATGACGTCCATTGAACGAGGAATCGGTATATCTAATCAGAGATGGGGTGAGAAAGAGAGGGGAGTGAGAGAAAGAGAGGGAGGGAGGGAGACAAAAAGAGGGACATTCTCTTGCGTCTGACGAATCAGAGAGAGAGAGAGGGGTAAACATTTTAAAAGGTTCGAGGGCAAGCAAAAGTGAAAAAACGACAGAATGAACCGGGAAACGACGAAATGAAGAATGAAGGAAGAAAACAGTGCACCTCTGATTCGTGTGAAAATCCAGCAAGCACTGAGGCCATTTCATTTTGCATATTTTTAGTGCTGGCAGGGCGGTCGCCTGTGCTGTGTGTCTCATTGCATATTGCTTCGTTTTCCGTCTTTCTGCGCTCCATGGCCTAATACAACCGTCCCAGAGAATGAAACAGCCACATGGCTACATCGAACAAGTTCAGTCGCCTTCTGAGCGAATATACTCCGAAGTTTACGATTCCACATTTACCGTGCAAACACACTTGACGAGGGGAAGAAAAAAAAAAAAACACCACTCCCTTCCCTGCTCAGCTTTTCCGCACGCAATTCTGTTTTGGGTTCACTGGTGCAATTTATTACCTTCATTTAAAAATTTTGAAAAAAAAAAACCAAACAAACAAAAAAAAACATTTAGATAAAGACTCGACTGCTCGCCGAAAGAATAATAATATACTAGTCTTAATAACTAAGTCAGACCACCAGAATGGAAAAGAAGTACCAAAGTTTCTTTCTCGCTGGTGGTATGCCTGTCCTCCAGAAGCGGTCAAAAACATGTTCAACTGGCTGCACCACTCCACAGCAGCGCCCAGATATTACTGATGAAAGCTTTCACATGGCGCTAACCTTTCTCATCGCAAACAAAGCGCAAGTGCAAAGTTAGAACATACGGAGCTGCAACATGAAATAAGCCCTACTGTACATATTCTGTACATACAACGGAAAATATATAAGCTCAATTTTCTTGTTAATATCTAAGGAAGCATATAACCTTTAATGGCTATGGGATTATTATTATTATTATTATTATTATTATTATTATTATTATTATTATTGCTGTTGTTGTATAATGTCTTTTACAGACATGCTATTAAATTATATTTTCGTGTACTATGACTAAATGCATTACCTATGTATTATTATTATTATTATTATTATTATTATTATTATTATTATTAATAACAATAACAATAACAATAATAATTTTATTTTTTTATTATTATTAATAGTAGTAGTGTACCATTCAAAACCGTACATTCAGCAATTTAATAAAACGGATGTATTACATAATATAACGTAATTCAAAAATCACAATAGCAATGTGTCTTTGAAAAATATATCCTTTAAACCGTCTTACCTCGCAGTCTTCATATTTAATATTATCAGTTAATTTCCAAAGCATTTTCATGAGTTGTAGATTGAACAGCGTCTTTTGCCTTGTTTTACACAGTGCGCGAGAGCTAAGCAGGACAGGCTTTTTGGCAGCTTGAGCTGTGCGCGCGCTCAGATCTCCCTCTAATGGTGAAAGTTAAAAGCCTCGCGCACTACTGTATGATCACTGGCGTTCCTCATTAGCATATTAACCGCCGCTCCATTCTCATTACTCAACATCCATAACTATACTCAGGTAAAACCACGCAAGAGAACTGAAGAATTTCAATAGTTTTTTCCCCTTTTTTTCAAGTCACGAATGCACAGTGTGTGCGCAGAGGTGAAATCTTAAAAATAAGGCAAACGTAAACAGTGTTTTATTAAATGCATACAACTTCATTATAATTTGTTCGTAATGACCAATATCAAGCCTGAAAATAAGAATTATTTCCTGTGATCATACCGAACATTTATGCAGATGCATTTTTTAACGCTGACAAAGTGTCACAATGACAGCTCTCAAACTAAGATCTTTAAGCATATCATTGAGCCTGTCATGCAATGCAAATACTCCACGTCTCTCCGTCGCCAGAAATACTTTGTTGCCACACGGATTTTCGTAAACTGTTGTTTTAGACCCATTGAGATCTTTGACCGTGAGGCAGTAGTGCCACTGTTATGCTAAGAGGTCAATCCTTGTGCGTGTACGGGACAAGTAAAGTGTGCGATTTTAGAAATGTAAATAATTAACACAACAACGTGGGCTGTTAAATATGAATGAGCGACTGGACGAGTGGGGTTTATGCGCTCGAAGGCGGCGACACGAGCACCCCGGGTTGCCAGTCAGGGACAGGTCGAGCGGTTTAAGGCGTTGGTCCTCTCTGGTCGCCATTACCATTTTGGTGGAGACCCCCCCAAAACAGTTGTCATTAATGAGAAGACGAAAGAAACTTTGCTCAGAATGGCAATGACAACAGAGCAAAGTAAAATAGAAACGGCTGTCTCTGCTACTTTTTGTGTTGGTTTCACGCATACCGCAACAGTGAAACTAGCCGCCTCCTGTGAAACTAGTTTGAATCTCAAACACACAAACATTTTATATATATATATATATATATATATATATATATATATTTCAGTTTACCATATTACAATAGTGGGAATATTCTGCCACACAAAGCAACTGTTTTTTATAGATTTTTTGTTTGTTTTTTTGTTTGTTTGATTTTTAAATGATTTTAATGATATTTACCTATTGCATGCAAATTTAAGTAACGGTACAATTATTTCTTTATTTGGAATTCTTGCATTCTTGAACACTGAAACACCACAATTGCTCTGGTTAAAACAGTATGCTATATTGGACACGTTCAAATTTCAGCTCTCCACGGGCTTATATCAAACGGCGATGCACATCATGCCTTGATGAATAAAAAAAGAATAAACCAAACCAACATACAAAAAAACTGCTGTTTTTGCAAAGCAAGAGGCCTGATATGAATCAGCATCGTTCGAAATGCTTAAATGTGACATGCAGCAAAAGAGTTTTCCTAGAAAACTGCTCATTTTACCGGAGTGCTAACAAATATGGCTTTTATTTATTGAAATGTGTTCTCGGAGTTAGACGACCGGTCAGTTTCTGCTCTCAGAACAGATTCTTAAGCACGAGCATATTCTATTCTACACAACTGTTTACAAATGTATGGATTACTTTTCACCTAGTTCGAATCGGCATATCTTCTCAAAGCATGCAGTTGCTGTACTACAAGGAAAGTGCATGCTGCGACCTTAATTACAGTTGCATGATATAAAATGATGTGATTTCCTCTGAGAATGCAGCAGTATAAACAAGTCGCACTGACTGCTCAAAGTAAAAAAGTAAAAGCACACACCTTCCATGACCCAAAGGAGAAGCACGTACCTGCCAATCTCCCATTATGCCAACTATTGACATCGGTGAATCTTCTTGCTGAACAGATCACACGTCGTGCTATCGCATTTACTCTCCTGTCCTTAAGCCAAATTCCACTTTTACCTGAACAAAATCTACTCACCTGGTCATTAAAAAAAAAAACCACTCACCTCGCGGCGCATGCGCACTCTATTGCGTATGTCTGAGGTTAAACTACACATGAGAAGGTAAAAATACTTGAGAAATTCCTCCCAACAATCTTCACTAGACTTACTTATCATATACCGAAAATTTATGGAGAACGCCATTTTGAGGCATGGTTATCGAAACCTCACAAAGTTTTTTTTTTGTTTATATATATATATATATATATATATATATATATATATATATATATATATATATATATATATATATATATATATATATATATAACAATAAAATTAAGAAAATTATCTTCACATGGCTAGGCTCCTTAGAACTTGTTTTCTTGATTTATGATTTATGTATAGTATCTAACTTTATCTGAATAGGACTGAAATCTGAATTTTCGTATGCGTTATTTAAAAAACCTGGAAAGGAATTAAATGTTTTCCTAAATTATGATTAGGAAGTTCTTCTAACGGTGCATATTTTTCTTTTATATATATAAATATTTATATATATTGCAATATTTGTACAATAATGGCATTATTATTATTATTATTATTATTAATTTATTTTTATTTAAAAATGTATAAATCACCTTTTCCCTGTCTACCAGTAGCTTGCAGAGGTTTATCTATGCTCTCCATTTATTCCTTTTCCAGGGTTTCACAACATATGGCTGGTTGTAAAATACCAATTACAGTGAATTCTGAGTGATTGTGGAAGCGCCTGCCCCGCCGCACCACCTATTGCCGTTCTACCCTTCTTCAGTCGTTCTCTGTCGCCATCTTTTGGATGGATGGGGACTTTGGCGGTTCACTCCTGTTCGTCTGCTGCTAAATACCGTTCACAATCAGAGCCTAATGCCTCAATATTAGTTTCAAAAACAGTGCAAAATCCTAATTGACTTTGCTTATATTGATGATAATTTGGCAGTGGCTGTTCTTCACTCATGATGATTCATAATTTCGTCGTCATTAGTGAAATGTAACGCAGTGAATTAGATTTCAGATGTAGTATGCCCTATATGGCAGTAACAGGCGAAATGGGGTCTCATTGATTCCGTGATTTGTCGCACTAATCGTATAATGATTGGTATTGAAGTAGTAAGGTTCTTAAACGATTGTTTAAGGTTAAATCGGACTATTAGGTGTTCATAGATTCCAAAAAGCATTCTACTTGGAACCTTTTCTGATAGGGAAATACAGAACATTTAATGTTTCCCCACACCAAGAACACATAAGGATTCTAAATTGTCTAAGAATGTAATATTGAAAAACAGTGTGACTGATCCTCTTCTGCCACCTTGGGGCTCTTTTTGGAAATTTGTCATGATGCAGTTAAGTGGGTGTCAATGTAAGCAGCATCTGTTGTGCTGTACAATGGGTAACCCTGAGCTCTTTTTGGAGAGATACACCATATGGCCAAAAGTATGTGGATACCTGAATGTTGAACATTCCATTCCAAAACCATGGGCATTAATACTGAGTTGGTCCCACTTTCTAAGAAAGCTTTCCACTGCAAAAGGTGTTCACTACAGTTGAGATCAGGGTTCTGTGCAGGCCACTCAAGTTCTTCCACACCAACCTTTGCAATCCACTTCTTTATGTATCCCGCTTTGTGCACAGCGGTATTGTTCAATTAAATTGAATTCGATTTTATTTGTATAGCAGTTTTAACAATGGACATTGTCACGGAACAGCTTTACACAAATCTGGATATAAAATTTATCCCCAATGAGCAACCCAGAGGTAGCAAGAAAAAAACTCCCTGAGGCAACAAGAGGAAGAAGCCTTGAGAGGAACCAGGTGCAAAAGGGAACCCATGCTCATCTTGGTGACACCTGATAAATTTTAAGTTTATTGTATCAAACTGAAGTTATCAACTGTTCAGTGATGGAAACTTCAGTGTAAATTGGTCTTAGTAATTGCTGAAAGAACATCCACAGCCATCTTAAGGGTATCTGTGTGGTACCATCCACAGTAAACTCATGGTGATCTGTAGGCTATCCATGCAGGGCCATCTTCAGCAGCAATTAATGTGAGCAAGGCTCCAAGGAAAAGTGGGTCCAGAGAGCAGAAGGACTCAGGATCACTTGTATCAGGGGTACGGTACTCTGTTTTACGGATCAAGATTCACCACATGGCCAAAAATATACACCCCTTCTAATCACTGAATTTGTCTTTTTTTAGCCACCCCATTGCTAAAACGTACATAAAATCAAGCATACAGCCATGCAATCTCTATAAAACAAACACTGGTAGGAGAATGGGTTGTACTGAACAGCCAGTGACTTTCAGCATGGCACTGTTATTGGGTGCCACCTTTACAACAAATCAGTTCATCAATTTTTTTGCCCAGCTAGAGCTGCCTTGGTCTACTATAAATGCTGTTATTCCAAAGTGGAAGCTTCTAGGAGTAACAATGGCTCAGCCATGAAGTAGTAGACCATGCAAAGCTCACAGAGCTGTTCATCAGGAGCTTCATACAATGGGCTTCCATGGCCAAGCAGCTGTGCACAAGCCTAAGTTTTCTATGCTCACTGCCAAGCATTGGCTGGAGTAGTGTAAAGAGCACCACAATTGGACTCTGGAGCAGTAGAAACATGTTGTCTGGAGTGATTAATCATGCTTCACCATTTGGCAGTCTGGATTTGGCAGATGCCAAGAGAATGCCAGCATGCATAGTACCAACTGTAAAGCTCGGTAAAGGAGGAATAATGGTCTGAGGCTGCTTCACATGGCTAGGCCCCTTAGGTCCAATAAAGGAAGTCACAGCCTGCCTGTTCATGCCCCCTATTGGTGTAGATGCTGGTGAATACGGTCTGAATATTGTGCAAAAATAGCTTTTGTATAAGAAAAATTTAAATATAATAATATAAATGGCAATATCAACAAAAGCTGCATGTCATCTTTCAAAGTAATAAATTGTCTATCAGCATATGAAATTTGAGCTTTCTCTGTCTCTTTGTTGTGAAGCACTCAATAAATGAATTGATATGTCACTTCGGGACTTGTTTACAGCCTGCCAGAATTCCCAACATAATGTGGCCAAGTATTTGGGACATCACAAACCAAGTAATTTTATCACCAAAAAAATCATGTTCTAACAAGGCAACAATAAAATACAGCTGAAGGGTAGAAAAAAATGGTTATATCTTAGTATGTTTATTTAGTAAAATTAAAACTTTTTAAACATTGATCTATTTTGGTACATGTCTGTCCTTTAATTTAAGTGAGTATCCATTGGTGTGCACTGCTTATTTTTTGGGACAGTAAGACCTAAATTGAATTAGGAAAAAAATGAAAAAAAAGAAAAAACAGCAAATTACCCTATTTTGCCCTCTGAACAAATGGGTTAATTCTACAGCACACAAAGACATTCTAGACAGCTGTGTGCTTCCAACTTTGTTGCAGCAGTTTGGGGACCGCACTTTCCTCTTCCACCATGACAATGCCCTTGTGCACAAAGCAAGGTCCATAAACACATGGTTTGCCAAGATCGTTGTTTAAGATGTCAAGTGGCCTGCACAGAGCTCTGACCTCAACCACATTGAACACATTTGGGATGAACTGGAATGTCAACTAAGCACCAGGCCTACAACAGTGCCGACCTTACTAATGCTCTTGTTCTAAAACCCTCACTAATGCCATTGTTCTAAAATCTAGTGAAAAGCCTTCCCAGAAGTGTGGAGGCTGTCTTAGCAGCAAAGGGGGGACTAAATCCATAGTAATGCCCATGTTTTTAGAATAAGATATTTAACAAGCACATATGAGTGTGATGGTCAGATGTCTAAATACTTTTGGCCATATACTGTAGAATATTAAGGGTTCCCCCTCAGAGACATTTTGAAGAACCCTTATATGTAGGTGCTAACTTTTGATCATGAACTGTTCAGCCCAACCTATTTCAGACGAGCACAAACATACACTGGTTCAAGCATTACATGGGTAGCTGTGGGCCCTTGGTTTGATTTAAAAGTCACATTTTCTACAAAACGTTATAATTATTTTATTTTATACATTTTTCTTTTAAATGTGCATTGTTCTTTAAGAGTATGTGTTCTCTGTGCTAAATCGACACTCATTTACCTATGTAAACATATTGCCTACTTTGATCACTGTTTCCCCCTCTTCTGAACCTAGCTGATATTTAATGTGTTACTTATTAGTGGCTATTCTGAGTAAACCGCTACACAAAATAACTTGGCCAGCCAGCCAGAAGGGGACAATCTTTTACTAACTCATGTATAGTCTATCTGTAGCCTCATAAATTGTTTAGCACAAGTATAGCTATTAAATATACTGTTCCTTGTTCTTTTATACTCTGAGTATATTTCATTTTATTTTAAAGTATACTGTATGTAGTACTGGCTAAATATATCAAGGTGCCAAACAAAGTCATAGTCAGCAGGATAAAAGAATGTGATGAAAAGGGGGAAATCTATGCATTTCTAGAGAGACATGGTTGAATTTCCAGGGTCATTGCAGTCCATAGCTCTGTTCTAGAATTTCAGAACACAATTATTGTTGAGTTTGAGTCAGGTTCTTCAATACAGAAGCTTCAGATCCAGGTACTATACCATAAGCCTTCTCCAAATAACCTTGATACAGTTCATGACATAACATTTCTCTCAGATGTTTATTCCAAATGTGTAGGTTACATTCTCACTCAGTCATACCTACACTCACTGATAGATGTTTCTAAACTGAGTGGCTAAAACCTCCAGGATGTGCTCAGTGATGAGCTAGCCCAAATTCAGTATTATATTGATACCGATTCCCCACCTTCTGGCCCAGCCAACCCTGTAGTCATCTCCAGCTTTCTGTAGGGCAGAGCCTATTATTGTTAGCCAATGAAATTACAGTGCCTCCTTCCCATAAGCATGTTGTTTCACCTACTAATGCAACAGCAACAACTACAGATGCCATCCATTCTCCAATTCCACATGGTGAGGTTCCTCTGCACCACAAGAAACTGTGCTTACCAGCTTCCTTTAGAACAATTCATTACCAGAGGTGCAAAGGTGGTTGTAGAATATGTTATTAGGATTAGTCTCTAGCTACAGCAGCCCTAAACTGTGTAATTTTTTGGTAAAGTTCCCATGCCAAGTCATGAGGTGGATTATGAAACCTTGCACAACCAGAGTTTCTGCTCTCTGACACTGCAATACCTGAAAAGCAAGTTGTCCAAAAAGATTTTGGAGAGCTTATCGCCCCATACAGCAACCATTATTAAGAATTTGGAGCCTCAGTCTGATGTCAAAGCTTACTTTCATTTGCTTGAGTCTGCTTATGGAGGTGATTATGAAGATGGAGATGGAGATGAGCTGATTGCAAAGCTCCTTACCACTCACCAGAATACATGTAAAAAGCCTACAGCTTACTTGAGTCGAATGCAGAATGCTCTGAACCTTGTTGTGAGGTAGAAAGGCACTCAAACTACTGATTTTGAATGCTAGTTCCTGAATCGATTTTGCCATGCCTGTTGGAACAACATTCTTATCACCACTCTACAATTAGAACATAAGAAAGATGACCCACCTTCTTTAACTGATCTGCTACTCTTATTGAGGACTGAGGAAGACAAGTAAGCCACTGAATCTAGTCAAATGTAGCTACATCTTGGTCTCCCAAAAACAAAATTTCATTCCAGTTGCCATCATGTCTGCTATTGCAGATGAGTCAGTTGAACAAAATTTTTCTGATTTGCAAAAAAAAATCACCCAACTTAAAGCTCTGCTTGTATCTTTAAAGGCCTCCCAAGATGAAACATATAGTGCCCTTAAAAAGTCAAAAACCAAAGAAGCCAAGTTTAGTTCACAGAATGAGGGCAAACATGAACATGGCAAAACTGAAAGACCCAACAGCAAAAGGCTGGTTATGGTTTCAACTGTGGTGAGGATCACCACATTTCAGCAGCTTGCTGCAGAGAACCTAACCCTGTGCTGGATGATGCAAAAAGAAAAGAGCCAAGGGAAAGGCAGCAAGCCTGGGATATAAAGAACAGCACTTTCAAGACTGCTCATTTAAATAATAATAATTTCTGTTGTGGGACAAATAGAAACTGACCAAGCCCAAAGACCAAATCCCAAAGTCTCAGTCTATGAGTAGTCGTTTTGAGGTTGAGGGAGCTAATGGACAGTCAGCTCCTTACTTGGGATATGTAAAAGTTTGAATTAGTTTTCCCAAAGACCTCTTCGAATCAGACTCTAAAGTAGCTTTTTAATAGTTCCTGACACCCAATGAAGTAGTAGCTTTCCTGTCTTAGAGGGCACAACTATATGATCAGCACTGTGGTCAGAATATGTCAAGTCAAACTCACCTGTTCATGTTTCCAGTCAACTCCTGAAAACATTTTTTGTAAAAAGCAGCATAACAGTGATCACATTAGAACCCTGACCATGAACAGCAAAGAGCCAGAAGCCAGAAATTTCCTGTCAAGAGCTGTATGCATGCAGATGCTGTCCATAATTATAAGTGGGCACTGCTTCAGCAACCAGCAACATCGTCCTTGCCCAGTGGAATCTTTGTGGACAGCTGTCTTGTCACCTTACCAAGTGAACCACGATACAAATGATCAGTATGGGTCAGAAATGAAACCGATCCTGACACAACTCTTCCTAGGAACTGTGTAATTGCCCTATTAAGTGTGGCCCATGACATCCTTTCTGGTTCTCCTTCCAAAAACGAAAAAATTAAATTTACATTACTAAAGTTGGGTGTTGCAGTTTATCCTGTATCCTGTAGATAAGCTGCAGAGCCAGTCTAAAAGGTTAAATTTAAGCTTTGACTTTGGGGATAGCAAAGCTCTAGCAAAGCTAGAGTCACTGAGAAGCTCAGCCAATTTTCTAATGGTTTTGCCTGCCATGATCTGGACTATGGTCACATGTGACGTGCAAGATCACATGTGAGGGTGGATTTTGGCCGCTGCTTTTATTGACTGCCAGACTCGTTGCATTAGACCTCATGGCCATGTGCACTCCTGCTGTCCAAAATAATGGGGGTGCTGAAACAGCATTGTCCTTTCAGCACTCTGCCGGCAGTTGTGCGAGGAGCGGTGGAAAAATTATGTGCGCGGCCCGCAGGCCCACGGTCACAGTACCCCCCCTCAGCTCCGAGCCTACTACCAGCATGTGATAGGCCCAGAGTGAGTAGCACCGGGAGAGTCCATCCACATTACCATGCTGAGCCCCCCGCCCAATGTTGCACTGTAAAGTTGTAGTCTTGGAGGGAGAGGAACCATCGTGTCACTCTGGTGTTAGTATCTTTTGCCTTGGCTATCCATTGGAGAGGACCATGGTCGGTGACCAGGATGAAGGGCCACCCAGCCAGGTAGTGTTTAAGTTCATCCACAGCCCAATTGATGGCTAGAGCCTCTCTCTCCATGGCAGCATAGTTCCTCTCCGCGGGTGCGGGGACCGGGTGCTCCTCCCCATCAAAGACTTGAGAGAGGACAGCCCCTAGCCCGGTCTCTGAGGCGTCTGTTTGGACAATGAAGTCAGGGTTTAGCAGCACCTGGGAACTCCTTAGGGCCTGCTTCAACTCCTCGAACGCCTGCTCAGCTTCCCGACTCCAGTGCACCTGGTCCGGTTGTCCCTTTCTGCTGAGGTCAGAGAGGGGAGAGGAAAAGTTGGGCACAAATCGCCTATAATATCCAGCCAACTCCAGAAAGGTACGTACCTGTTTCTTGGTGGTAGGTTTTGGATATTCACGCACGCCTTCAACTTTCTTCTCTTGTGGCATGAGGAGGCCCCAGCCAATGTGGTACCCCAGGTACTGTGCCTCAGTTAGCCCCAGATGGCATTTCTTGGGGTTGGCTGTCAGCCCAGACTTCCGGAGTTCCCCCAGGACCTCTCTGAGATGGTGTAGGTGGTCGGACCAGGTGGAGGAATGTATTACCACGTCGTCAATGTTTTGCCTTTTTTAGCAGATTGATGTGATAAACCTGAGTGTCTGTGTGCTTACTTGGCTGCTGCAGGCGATAGTTGACCAGCCCCACCTTCTCGAGGACTGTGAACGGGCCCTGCCAGAGGGCCAGGAATTTGCAGGTGGCGTCTGGGAGGAGGAGAAGGACCTTGTCCCCTGGGCAAAACTCCCAGGGCTGAGCGGGTCAGTTATAGGCCCTGCTCTGTTCCTGCTGAGCAGCCTCCATATGCTCCCGGATGTATTTGTGGCCCCGGGCCAACTTTGGCAGCGGTCCTACCAGATCCATGTCGATCGTCTCAAAGGGGATGCCGATAATGGGGAGAGGGATGAGAGGTGCGGGAGCAGGCTTATAGGGGGTTGTCCTCTGGCAATGAGTGCGGCTGCATGGTACCACCAGCAGTTCGCAGGGCTGGTTTTGGCACTCTGTCTTGAGGTACAGCAGGCCTCCTTCCACCAGAAAGTAAGAGGTGGGCAGCCACTGGTTGGGCTGCAGGTGTACGCCTTTGATGACCCGCACCTGAGCCCAGCAGTTCTTCAGTCTTGCATCCTCCTTCTGCTCCCTGCAGAAATTTCCCTCTCTCGAGCGACCTGGGAATATACAGAGGACACAGGATTAGTCAGGGGGAGGGGCTCACCTTCTGAGGTCACTCCAGCATCTCCTTTGTCCTAGGCGAGGCTTGCCGGCTGGACCCTTGCTCGCCTCCCCTTGGGCCTTCTTTTCTTCATGGTGTGGGAGGCTTCGGCAGTGGAGAACCCTGGTCAGTCTCGACCCAGGAGCAGAGGAATGGGGAGCTCAGGGATGAGGCCCACCAGGAGGGGCCACTCCTTAGCCTGGTGGCCCATGGAGACATGGGCTGCAGGGACCTCCCTGGCATTCCCATGTACACAGGAGAACGTCAGGGATCCTTGAGCTTGTGGTGAGGCGAGGATGTCTTGGGGTGTCCCATAAGCGGAGCGGCTGTGGCTGGGTCTTCCCTCTCCTTGGGTGTGCAGATCTAAGCTCTGCAAACCTCTGTGGAGAGGGTCGGGGAAAGTCACGTCGGTCGCCCCTGCCAATCCCCAGTGTAGCCACCGCTCGCTCCAGAGCCTCCAGCATTTCCCTGGGGGTGCAGGCTCCCCGCATGCCCACCTTCTTCCTTTCTTCAGGCGGCAGAGCTCAGAGGAACCGATCCATAGCCACTCGCTCAGCAACCTCAGTGGCTGAGAGGCAGTCAGGCTGGAGCCACCACTTGGTGATCCGCAGCAGTTGGTCCATCTGGCTGCGAGAGGTGGACTTTAGATTGTAGCTCCACCAGTGGAACTTTGCCGCCGCGCTGGTAGGAAAGAGACCGCAGTGCAGGAGGATCTAGTTTTTCACTAGGCCATATTCCGCCGCCTCCTCCAGGTCAAGGGCATGATAGGCCAGCTGGGCCCCTCCCGTGAGGAGTGGAGTGAGGGCAGAGTCCTCCCTGGGCCAACTTTCCCTCCTGGTGACACGCTTGAACGTGTGTAGATAGGCCTCCACGTTATCGTCAGCTGTGAGCTTGGTGAGGAGGTGCTGGGCCTCGCGGCAGGGGCCGGGGTGGGGGACCGCAGCGGTGTCTGGCTTCCTTCTCAGTTCCATGACACAGACATGGCCTGCTGCTGCATTCTCGCTTGGAGAAGTTGTTGGAGTGTAGCTTCCATCATATTGCTAGGTGCTGTGTTCATGCCCACATTCACAGATCACAGAAAGGCTGAACACAGGCACCCAGAGGCAGAGATGTGCTAAATGTGCTCTTTATTTTTTTAGTGGAGGTCGGGGGAAAGTGGAGAAAAGAGTGGTGAAAGGTGGCATGAAGGTGGCGGTGCAAGGTTGTCCCGCCTTGTGGTGCGGCGAGCGAGCATCAGCGGCGCAGTGGTGGGAAGGAGGATGCACGGCGGGTGCTCTCAGAGAACGGGGCGGTTGTCGCGCAGAGTGTGAGGCTCGTCATCTCCACTTACTTCTCAGTCTGCATGGGAAAAAAAGAGCAGATATGGTTTGAAGCACTCACCTACCTCTACTGGAGAGAGGCCACATGCTCCTTTTATATCCCTTGGTTTCCTCTGTGAGAGTGGATTTTGGCCGCTGCTTTTATTGGCTGCCAGACTCGTTGTATTAGGCTGCTCCGCCTCATGGCCATGTGCACTCTGGCTGTCCAAAATAATGGGGTTGCTGAAATAGCATTGTCCTTTCAGCACCCTGCCGGCAGTTGTGTGAGGAGCAGTGGAAAAATTATGTGCGTGGGCCGTGGGCCCACCGTCACATCACACTACTAAAGTTAAGCACCGTATCAGCATATCAAACATCCTTTCAACAAAGAGCAAGGCATATTCATCCCAATGACTGTTTGCAAGCATCTCAAGGCTCTCTTGGAAGCTGGGATAATCCATGAATCTGAGTCTTCTTATTCATCCCCAATTGTTGTCATTAGAAAGAAGAATTATGATGTCAGATCATGCATAGATTATTGCAGGCTAAATCACCCAAGCATCAAATATGCTTAGGCATTACCTAATTTAGAAGAAACATTTCTGCACTTTGTGGCTCCCAGTGACATTAAATGCACAGCTGGAAAACACAATCAGGATGCAGACGGTCTTTCCCGATGACCACACCCTCTGTTGATCACTGACAATCCTTCAACAAGAACAAGAAAATAAGAGAATAAAGGAGTTTATATCATTTACCGTCATCTCTTCCACACACTGAGTCCTTCCTACAGATACAGTTACAGCCATCTGCAGCAAACATCACCTCAGCACTACTAATGATGATGCATCACCTGACACATCACTTGCACTCCATCCAAAAGCTGTGCCTGATGACCTTGAAAATGTCAGTAAAGGTGTAATGTTGTCTACCCTTAGCCAAGATGAGATCATAAAGCATGACCCTGTTGTTGGAAAGATCATCCCCATGATTGAGGCAGGTGGACAACCTCCACATTATTCTAGTGTTGAATGTCCTTTTCTAAAGTTAGGATCTAGGTTCTACTGGCCAAAAATGGCTTTTGATATTGAGAAGAAAGTGAAGTCCTGTGGGTGGTGAGTCAAATGGAAGTGTCAGCCAGAAAAGGCTGTACCTCTTTTCAGCATTCAAACTACAACACAAATGGAGTTGGTCTGTATGGATTCATGTATCTTTAGAGCTTGACAGCCATAGCACTAAGGATATTGTTGTAATTAATTACCATTTTACAAAGTATGCAATGGTCATACCTACTAAAGACCAGAAAGCCAGTACAGTTGTAAAGTGTCTGTGGGAGCAATTTCTCATACATTATGGCTTCCCAGAAAAACTCTACAGCAATCAAGGCAGAGATTTTGAATCTCACATAATCAAAGAACTTTGTACTCTCATAGGTACTCGTACGGTGAGAACCAGCCCTTATCATTCCAGGGGAAATCCTGTCTAATGATATAACAAGACACTTTTTAATATGTTGGATATGCTCAAAGACAAGGACAAGAATCAATGGTGTGACTTTGTCAAACCACTTACCCACGCTTATAAGTGCACTAAAAATTCAATTCATTTTTTTTGTATAGTGCTTTTAACAGTGGACATTGTCATAAAGCAGCTTTACAGAAATATATAAATTCAGGATATAAATTTTAAACTTGTAAATGTGACAGCATCCAAACATCCCGGGTTACCACAACATTATATGTCCATGAACCCGCTAGATCTGCTCCTTTAACTAAAAAAAACCTATTCACAAAAAGCTTGACTAAACAAATATGTTTTCAGCTTAGACTTAAACACTGACACTGTGTCTGAGTCCCGAACACAAATTGGAAGGCTGTTCCATAAATATCACTGGATATTCACGGTATGAACTAATGTTCGTCAGACCGCCTACATTAACTGTCAACATTGCGTTTGGTCTACTTGTTCGGTGCTGAGTCAACATCTCATGCAGTAAGCGAGAAAGCTAAAAACCAAATTGATGGAAAGTTACCAACTTGCTGTGAAGGCTGTCCAGAAAGTAGCTGAGAGAAACAACAGACATTTGATAAACCTAAAGAATCGTGTCTTGGTTTGCAATGTATGAGTATGCAATAAGCATAAACTGGCGGACTGGTGGGAATCAACTATGTATAGAGTGATAAGACAGCTGAATGATATTCCTGTCTATGTAGCCCAACCTGAAGGCCAAGATGGTCCAGCATGTACTCTACATAGAGATCACTTGCTTCCTTGTGGGGTTTTGAATGAAGAAACACATATCAAACTCATAGAGCCTAAGCCATTTCGGCAGTCCAAAACCAGACAGAACCCTATTGAGAAAGCAGCTAAGGAAGACTAAAAGTCTGATGATCAAGTTCAAGTTCAAGTGGAGTTTATTGTCATTTCAGCCATATACAAGCACATAGTGAAACGAAACGTTTCTCCAGGACCCAGGTGCTACACAAGACAAACACAGAACTACAGGGACTACATAATTTATACATAAAGTGCACAAGTGCAAACATGTGCAGACAGCACAAGACAGAACAAGACAGTACAATGACTACAACGCCGACCAGTACGCAGTTCTGTTTAAAAGTGACCTAGTGACAATAGTGCAAATATTACAAGAGTAAGTAGCTGAAATAGTGTAAACAGTATTTGTAGCAGCATAAACATGTGCAAAAACTTGCAGAGAGGATGGAGGATGCTCAGTTGTGTGTGCTTACATATGTATGTGTGTGTGTGTGTGTGTGTGTTCCTTCAGTCCAGTTTCTAAGTATTGAGAAATCTGATGGCATGAGGGAAGAAACTGTTGCACAGTCTGGTCGTGAGAGCCCGAATGCTTCGGTACCGTTTGCCAGATGGCAGGAGGGTAAAGAGTGTGTGAGAGGGGTGTGTGGGGTCATCCACAATGCTGGTGGCTTTGCGGATGCAGCGTGAGGTGTAAATGTCTGTGATGGAGGGAAGAGAGACCCCGATGATCTTCTCAGCTGTCCTCACTATCCGCTGCAGGGTCTTGCGATCCAAGACAGTGCAATTCCCATACCAGGCAGTGATGCAGCTGCACAGGATGCTCTCGATAGTCCCTCTTTAGAACATGGTGAGGATAGAGGGTGGGAGATGTGCTTTCCTCAGCCTTCACAGAAAGTACAGGCACTGCTGGGCTTTCTTCGTTATGGAACTGGTGTTGAGCGACCAGGTGAGGTTCTCCGCCAGGTGAAAACCAAGAAACTTGGTGCTCTTGACGATCTCCACGGAGGAGCTGCTGATGTTCAGCGGAGAATGGTCATTCTGTGCTCTTCTGAAGTCAACAACCATCTCTTTAGTTTTGTCCACATTCAGAGACAGGTTGTTGGCTCTGCACCAGTCCATTAGCCACTGCACCTCCTCTCTGTATGCTGACTCGTAGTTCTTTCTGATGAGACCCACCACGGTCGTGTCATCGGCAAACTTGATGTTGTGGTTCGAACTGTGCATTGCTACACAGTCGTGAGTCAGCAGAGTGAACAGCAGTGGACTGAGCACACAGCCCTGTGGGGCCCCAGTGCTCAGTGTGGTGGTGTTGGAGATGCTGTTCCCGATCTGGACTGACTGAGGTCTCCCAGTCAGGAAGTCCAGGATCCAGATGCAGAGGGAGGTGTTCAGACCCAGGAGGTTCAGTTTTCCAATCAGGTGCTGAGGAATGATTGTATTGAATGCTGAACTGAAGTCTATGAACAGCATTCGAACATAAGTGTCTTTATTGTCCAGATGGGTGAGGGCCAGATGGAGGGCGGTGGTGATGGCATCATCTGTTGAGCGGTATATATATATATATATATGATTTATATTGGCATGGAAAAATGTCTTTACCTGAGAGACAATTCACAGAAATGTATCACATTCCACAGAAGTCAAGTGACTCTGCACCTGATCAAGCAGTTAAAGGAGACAGTTTGAGTAATCATCTACCATCTCAGTTCAGCGGAGATCCTGTAAGAGATGACTTACCTGTCCATGTGATAAATCCTTCCAGGGAACCTGAAAATCATATAGCAAATGACACCTTACCTGTTTATAAAAATAGTTTAAAGGTAGTTCCTAAGATAGTTATTCATGTAGGAACTAATAATATACACCAGTGGTTCCCAACCTGGGGTCAGAGTTCACAGGAGGGTTGCGGGAGCTGATATGATTTGAGGTCAAATAAAGATGCATAAAATGTTCCACTAATAGTTTTAAATAAAAGTATTTTTGTATGTTTTTTAAAAAAATCATGTGCTTACAATAAGGCAGTCAAAAAACAATTATCTCTTATATAAAATATTATTAACGATTCTCATTTACACTAGCCAATTGCGTTCACATTCCAAGCTGGAAGGACTGTCACTGGCTGTTGTCAGTTCAGCTAACGTGCATGTCAAAATCAAATGGAAAAATGTCAGAGAAACAAAAATGCAGTTATTCTTCATCAGATGTGAAGAAAAAGTTTAGACACTATGACAAAACCTACTTAAATTTTGGTTTTATTAAAGGTCAAGACAAGTCCCGGCCAGAATGTGTGTTCTGTGGTGAGAAATTGGCAAACGAAAGCATGAAGCCAAGCAAATTGAAAAGACACCAGGAAACGAAGCATCCAGAGACAATCGGTAAAGATCAGGAATTCTTCAAGAGAAAAAAAGAGATGGATCTGTCAAAAAGACCGACAGACATCAGAAAGGTATTCGAAAGAGCAGGTAATGATTTACAGAAGGCAACTAAAGCTTCCTTTGAGTGTTCGCTATTGAATGCCAAGGCAAAAAAGCCACATAATATTGGAGAGGAGCTAATCAAACCCACCTGCATTAAAGTATTCTGTACCTATAATAACCTGAAAATAGAGAGAAGAAAATGTTCTGTGTATTAATATCAAAAATGTCATTAAAACTTTAAATTATTTATTAACTATTTATTTATATTAACTATATACTGTATATGTACACGTGTGAGTAGCATTAATATATATATATATATATATATATATATATACTGTATATATACTGTATATATACACATATGAGAGTTGGGGGGGCTCAGATTGTCATATATATATGATAAGGCCCAAGGAAGAAATGTTGGGAACCACTGATATACACCTTCGTCAGTCAGAGGTTACTAAGAGTAGCACTGCAGAGGTGTGTAAATTAGCGAAGGCAATGTCTGATGCAGTAGTATGCTCTGTCCCCATCCATGCAGCATGGCGATGTAGCTGAACTGCTGGATGTCCAGATGGTGCTCTGAAAACAATGTGGGGTTTATAGATATTTGGAGTAGTTTTGAGGGCAATGCTAGCCTGTTAGGGCAGGACGGTATCCGTCCCACTTGGGAAGGTGCTGCTTTCTTTTCTTGCAGCATAGCACATAGTCTCAGGACAGGTCTAGTTAATCAGTGACAATCCAGAGCCAAGGCTAGGGAGCAGACAAGCAGGCTAAACCGGCCGTCTGCTAGCAGCAGTGAGTCGTCACTCAAGTTCCACTATATTGAGACTGTCTGTTCCCTGAGGTAAACAAAAATGTAGAAATACTCAGAGAGTTTGTTTTTGTAACCTAATTAACATAAAAGTAAGTCATACTTAATGCACAGCCAACACCTTTGATCTGAAGCTAGGACTGTTAAATTTTAGATCTCTTAAATCTAAAGTGCTTATTTTTAATGAAACTATTACTGATCAGGAGTTTACTGTGTTTAACAGAAATGTGGATTAAACCCAATGTGTATGTAGCTTTAAATGAAGCTAGTCCTCCCGGATACATTTATGTACAATATGTACCTCATCTAACTGGCAGAGAAGGAGGTGTGGCAGTTATTTACAATGATAATCTGGGCATCACACAAAAACCTAGTCAGAAATTCAACATGTTTGAAGTTCTTTATAGTAACATAACATATGTAGCCACAAAAAATAAGTCTACCCTGTTGATTCCACTAATTATTATTTACAGACCATGCAGCATTAGTAGCCCGTGCTGCAGCTGTAAAAAAAAAAAAGAAACAGTCCATAGAGCAAGAGGTGACAAGGTTGAAAGCAAACCAAGAGCAGCTGGAGATGGATACAGCAATTACAGTTTCCTCTGCCAAGTTCAAGGTGTTTAAAGACTATGACCTCCTGCTTGAGAAAAAGAGTGAATGTCAGTCAAAGAATGCAGAGGTACACTGCAAGAAGGATCAGAAAGACTCTTCCATTGTGACACAGCATAGCAAAAGAGACATGATACCACCACCCTCCCAGAGAGCCCACAGTACAAAATCCAGAAAAGAACCCGTCTAAGATAGCAGTTCTGGAGAACTTGAAGGGAATCTATATAGAGTAATGCAATAACAGAATGAGATAACAGATATTTGTTAAACAGCAAAATTTGTCTCATTGGCCACAAAGAGACATCCCAGTGTTCACAGGTAACTTGATAGAAACTTTGTTGGAGCTTTTGAACATGCTATTGACACTAAATCAGAGAATGCTAAAGATGTTGTCCGTAGTTGTGTACATATGGAACCCAACAATGGTTACAAAAATGCCTGGGAGCTTTTGCAGAATGAATTTGGTGATGAACTGAAAATAGCTAGTGCCTATATAGACAAGGTGCTGAACTGGTCTCAGATAAAATCAGAGGATGGAAAGGCATTGAAAACATATGCACTTGATTATATGAATGAATTGGACAATCCCACAAATATCAGAGTTGTCATCTCAAAGCTTCTGTTTCAGTTGAAGGAGAAATGGAGAGGCAGAGCCTCAGAGATCAAGTCTCTGCTAGTAACTGATGTCACAGGAGGTTCATGAAGTTTGTTGAGAAGTCAATGCAATTAGTGTATGGACATTACTGCATTGGTTTGCTAATGAAAAATGAACAGAACAATGTGACTAAAGTGTCGCAGAACAACGTGCTAACAATTTAAAAAGAAATTAAGTATGAACCCAGGTTTCCATGAGGATTACCTAACATGAAGGATATCCTAACAAAAGGTTATGCAGTTCAAGTTCCAAAAGAGCAGCTAAACCAAGATGATGGCAGAGTGTGGTTTATTCCAAGATGATGAGACAAGAGTTGCAGTTGAGTCTTGAAGAGTCAGTCTTAGGGTTAGGGTTAGGGTTAGGGTTAGATAGCATGACTGTGTTGAAGTATACTGAGAACACAAGATTTAAGACTTTTGTAGCCAACCATCTAGCAGTCATTCAAGAAGCAACTAGCTCAACTCAATGGAGGTACGTCAATACAGCGTTGAATCCAGCAGATTATGCTTTAAGAGTTATGAGACCAGAAGCATTCATCAGATGTGAGAGTTAGATACAAGGACCAAGTTACTTGTTAAAGAATGAAAATGAATGGCCAGAAAGACCTAATGACATTGGTAAAGTTGCTAATGATGATGGTGAGGTTAAGAAACCTATATCAGTTAATGTTACAGCTGTGGATGAGAATGTTAATGCTGTAAATAAGCTTATCAACTGCTACTCCAAGTGGCATCAACTGAAAAGAGCAGTAGCCTGGTTCCTGTGGTTAAAAGAAATGCTGCTATTCAGGCAAATTTAGAGAAAGGAGTTAAAAGATGCAGTCAGTCAGAGTGAATGTAACCATGGAAATTGCTATGTTCTCCTTAACCAAAAGATGCAAGAATACAAAGAAACATGGTGGAGTAATGCTCTTACCTTGGATGAATTAGAAAGAGCGGAGATTCGTTTCACTCAAAGAGAAAAGTATGCAGACGAGATTGCAACTTTGCAAAAGAACAGAACTCCAGTCAAAAGAAGTATTTCTATCTACAAACTGGATCAAGTTCTGCAAGATGGGGTTTTGAGAATAGGAGGTAGATTGAATAAATCTGCTATGCCGGAAGAGGCCAGACATCCAGCTATTTTGTCTAAAGATTTACACATTGCTACTTTGATCCTCCAACACATACATCAAGAACTGGGACACAGTGGTAGGAACCACATGCTTGCAAAACTGAGACAAAAATATTGGATTCCAAGATTTAACTTAGCAATTAGAAAAGTCATAGCACTGTGCTCAAAGTGCAGATGTATTTATGCCAAACCTGTGCAGAAAAGGCATACCTGTCTGAAGACCGTGTCCTACCAGACAAGCCTCCCTTTAGTTATGTGGGTGTTGACTTTTTCGGACCCTTAGAAATCAAAAGAGGCTGCAGTCTAGTAAAAAGATGTTGCGTTATTTTTACTTGCCTGGCAACCAGACCAATTCATATCAAAGTAGCTCATTCTTTAGATTCTTTTGTGGCATAACACCACTTTATTTGTAGGAGGGGACAAGTTGCTATTAAGTGTTCAGTCCAAGGAACCAACTTTATCAGTGCTGATAAGGAACTGCGAGAAGCAATAAAAACCTTAAATCAAAACAAAATACAAAACGCCATGAGCCAAAAAGGCATCCAATGGATCTTTAACCCACCTGCAGCATCCCACCATGGAGCTGTGTGGGAAAAGCAAATTCGTACTGTAAGTACTCACATCTGTGCTGAAAGCACATTCAAAAAGGAGGATCTTTATGCACGCCACCGTTGCAGGCAAATTCAATACATTGCAGACTTATTCTTATTCTTATTCTGCTGAATACTTGCCTCAATTACAAGAGTGTCAAAAGTGGTGTAAGATCTACAGAAACTTGTAGATAGGAGATGTGCTTCTCATAGTGGACTATTGTGCACCAAGAAACTCATGGATGATGGGAAGGGTCATAAAGACCATGCCAGACTCAAAGGGGATAGTACGACATGTTGTGGTGCAAATGAAAACCAATACTTTGGAAAGACCTATTATTAAACTTTGTTTGCTAGAAGAGACGGGTTTAAGTTTGCATTAATACTTGGAAACAAAAGAAAACAAGAAGATTATTCTCTGTGTATATGGTTCCATCTAGATAACTGGTAAAATTGATATAGTCTCCCTCCTATACAATTAGGGGCTGGAATGTTAATGGGACATGAGAATATTGAAGTATTGTTAAAATATTATTTTATTTCATTTGCGTTAGCATAAATAAGAATGCTTATACTATTTTTATATATGCTTTTATAATGTCTTTGCTACATGATGAGGTCATTAAGACGTCATATCCTGGAGGGGGCAACAAGCAAATGACAGAGCGACTGTTGTTCCATATTGTTGTTGTATAAAGTGATACAGTTTGTTTCTGCTTGAAAGTTCAAAATAAACATGAATAAAAAAGGAATATAACAACTTGGATGAGTTCTTCGTGTCAGACTTTTTGCTTTGGATGGCACACCTTTGTTTGGAGTCTACAGAGTGCCATTATAGACCCCCAGGGCCATATTCTGAATACCTTTGTGAATTTGTGGATTTTATCTCTAACCTCGTTGTTTCTTTAGACAAAGCATTAATTGTTGGAGACTATAAAAAATTCATTCTTATATTCCAGAAGACCCTCTGAGAACAGCAGTTGTGTCCATTCTAGGTTCAGTAGGGGTTAATCACAACATAAATGGAACCACTCATAATGGTGGTCACACTCTTGATCTAATACTAACATTCTGATTAAATATAGAAAATATAGCCACATTTCCACAGTCTGAAACTATCTCAGATCATTATCTCATCTCAGTTAAAATGTGTCTTAGTCATAATATATGCACCTTGCCAAGCTACCACGTCGAACGCACCTTCACGTCAGCTACTGCACAGTTTTATCAATAATCTTCTAGAGTTATCAGCTATGATTGGATCACCATCTGACCCCACTGAAATCTAAGGTAAAGTTTGGTGTTCTACGAGGTTCGTTTTAGACCCACTGCTCTTTTCTTTATATATGCTACCTCTGGGTAAAATTATTTGTAAACATGGTATAAGCTTCTACTGTTATGCTGATGACAAGTTGTATGTTTCACAGTTGTATGTTTCAGCAAAGCCAGATGAGAGACACCAGCTTAATAAAGTTGAGGAATGTGTAAAGGACATTAGACAATGGATGCTTAGTAACTTCCTTCTACTTAATTCTGACAAAAGAGAAGTACTTGTACTAGGACCACATGCAGCTAGAAATAAGATTTCTGATTGCATAGTATCTCTGGATGGCCTTTCTGTTTTATCAGTTAAAGACCTTGGTGTGATTATTGACTCCAGTTTTTCATTTTAAACTCCTGTAGATAATATTACTAGGATAGGCTTCTTTCATCTCAGAAATATTGCCTTACCTTCTGGTTTTCCCATTTAGTTATGCTGTCATAGCTAGTCTTGCCAGAGTCCCTGCTTGCACTCTGTACATACAGTACTGTGCAAAAGTCTTAGGCACCCTATTTTTTTAGTACAAACTTTGTGATAGATTTTTATTTTATGACCTCTACATTATTGATTCAGTACAAAAACATTTTAGAATTCCAAACATTAGTTTTCCAGCACAAAATTAAATGTTACAGAAAAATGTTTGTATGTCAGTAAAGAAAGCAGCATATTACATAAACCACTTTTCAGACAAAAAAACATACTGAAGGCTGCTGGGTTTTGCTGCAAAAATAAGAAGCAAGTGTGACAGTCAAAGTTTCCAGAAGAACTGTGGCTGGTTCTGAAAGATGCTCAGTAAAACTTACCAGATAATTTCCTTATAAAACTGCACAAATTGTACCTGAGACTACTATTTAAAAAAAAAAAAAAGGAAAAAAAAAGTGAAGGATCGTCACACCAAATATTGACTTTGTTTCATTTATTACTGTTTACTGCTCTTTACAGTATTTTTTATGTAGAAACATTGTTTCATTATTTTTGAAGGCATCTTTGCTCTACAGCATTTCTTTGCATGTGCCTAAGAACACAGTGCTGTATTCTTTAACCATTATGTGACAATTAGCATAACAATCTCTCTCTCCCTCCCTCTCTCTCTCTCTCTCTCTCTCTGTGCTGAGCTACACATGATACTCCTGAGATTCCAATGATCCTAGCCCCTTCTGCTCTCTGGAACTGCCCAATCCATCCTGATGCCCTGCTTCTGGTTGGATTTCTCATCATTTGGAAACCACTCGCTGCTGCTGAGGATGGCCCCACATGGACAACCTAAAGTGACATGAGTTTACTGTGGATGGAACAACTTAGAAACCATGAAGATGGATTTGGAACTGTTAAACTGATATGAACAGTTTTGCTACGATGGGTTGGGACTACAATTGCTGTGATAGTTTTAGGACTGCAATTCCCACGAACAGTTTTGCACTCAAGTTTCCATCAGTGAACAGTTGATAATTTCAACAAAATAGACTTCATGTGCAAACTATAATTAATATTCGTTGTTACACAACTGCAGTTTTACAGTAGAAGTAGAGAGCTTGGAAACTGAAAGAAACACAAGAGGTTAATGACGAAGAACATCAGCTATGTGCTAACCATCCTAATATTATGGGTGGATGTTCAATAAATGAGTGACCACTTGTGATCAGATTTCATACATCATTTCCACTGGAGAAAGGCTGTTATGCACATTTATTACAACAGTCTTCTGCTGCATTTTTTCAGGCAGAAATGTCCCATGAATACTATATCTATTCATATAATACTATATGAATAATTTTGCGCTATCATTTTATTTGTTGTATTTTTAACTTCCTCCTTCTGCCACATTTTCATTTTCTCAAGGAACACTTTTGTTTTTTTTTGTCTAAAGACAGTGAGCGGAGGCCATCCATGTTGGATCTGCCTAAAATAATCTCAATAAATCTTCGACTAAGAGTACGTTTAACAATCAACAGGGCAAACATTCAGCTTGTTCAGTGTGTTGAGTGCAGGATATCTAGTCATTCTTCATCTGTCGTTAGCAATAGCTTTATTTGTGAACTGTTTATTAGTTAGCTCTCTGATGGAGAAGATTGCAGCATTAGAGGTGCACATCCAGATGGTAGAAAGGGTTAGCGAGAGTGAGAGCAGCATAGTTTCTCTCGGGGAAAGTCTGGATGCCTTAGGCGGAGTTAGCAATCCCCCAACTCCGGCATTAAAGTCCTCACAGCGGGGCGAATGGATTATGACTTGGTAGCATAATGGCAAAGCCAAAGCTAATGCTAAAGCTCGCTCATGGAAGCACCACTCCTCTCTGCTTCATGTTTTAACAGTTTGCTCTGCTCAGCAAAGCAGCATCTGAGAAACCTGAAAAAGTGCTGGTTATAGTAGACTCTATCTTATGGCACCAGCAGCTTTAGATAGGTGTGTACCAGGAGCCAGGGTGCCGGACATAGCTGGCAATTTGAGGGCCTTAGGCAAGCACAGGTTCTCAAAGATAGTTTTTCAAGTAGGAGCTAATGATATATGCCTTCGTCAGTCAGAGGTTACTAAGAGAAACATTGTAGAGGTGTGCAAATTAGCAAAAGCGATGTCCGAAGCAGTAATATGCTCTGGCCCCATCCCAATGTGTCATAGTAATGTAGCTTACAGCAGGTTATGGTTGCTGAACTGCTGGAGGTCCAAGTGGTGCTTCAAAAACAATATGGGCTTTATAGATAATTGGAGTAGTTTTGAGGGCAAAGCTGGCCTATTAGGGCAGGATGGTATCCATCCGACTTGGGAAGGTGCTGCTCTCATTACTTGCAGCATAGCTCATAGTCTCAGAATTGGCGTAGTTAATCGGTGACAATCCAGAGCCAAGGTCAGGCAGCAGACAAGCAGGCTAAACCAACCGTTTGCTTGCTGCACTGACTCATACTTGGGTTTGACCATACTGAGACTGTGTTCTTTTGCCCGAGCTGAACAAAAATGTAGAAATACTTCAAAAAATTTTTTAGTAACCTAATTAACATAAAATTAGGTCAAACTGAAAGCACAGCCAGCACCTTTGATCTGAAGCTAGGACTGTTAAATTTAATCTTACATCTACATCACTTATTGTTAATGAAACTATTACTGATCAGGAGTATAATGTACTGTGTTTCAGCATAGAGAAGTCACCATTTACATCTAAAAACTGATAACGATCAGTCAAATAAGACCTGAGCCAGGAGAGGGCCATTCCCTTAACACCAACAATGTTTTCTAGTCTATCAAGGAGAATAGTATGCTCAATGGTATCAAAAGCTGTTCCACGCACTGTGGCCTAACGACTCGTGGCCTAACGACTCGTCCTCCGGGGCTCTTTCTGGTTTTAAATTAATAGTCTATTTATTAATTAAATTAATTAACTAAACTAAACTAAAATTAATTAATTTTATGTCTGATATTTTCAATTTCATGAAGTCATCGCTGCTATATAATGATTGTGTGCATGTTTCTGTTGTTTTCTTATTCTTAGTTAATTTTGCTGCAATATTAAATAAGAATCTAGGATTATTTTTGTTATCTTCTATCAGGGCAGAGAGATATGTTGATCTAGCAGCATTAAGAATTTTTCTATAGCTCTGGAGGCTCTCCTTCCATGCGATTTGTAATACTACCAATTTAGTTTGATGCCATTTACATTCTAATTTTCGAGTGGTTTAAGGTGCATGTGTAATCATTATATCAGGGAGCTAGCTTTTTCTCTCTAATTATTTTTCTTTTAAAGTGGCGCTACCTTATCTAACGTGTAGTGGAACGTTGACTCTAATCATTCAGTTGCCTAACTCTGGGAGATTATTGATAAAACTCTGTGCAGTAGCTGGCGTGAATGTACATTTGAAGTGTGGCAACCAGGATAGAGATGTGTATCAAACTTCACAGATGGGAAAGGAGGAGGTGGGAACCGAGTGAACATAAACGTAACATTTAATTATAAACTTAACATAAACATAACGTAAAACACAAACACAAGACACGCTTGCGCCTCCAGCATCTCCAGCCAATCCTTTATCCCTCTCTCCCACTGATTAGCCAACTCAGTGCCAGGCATGCATCCTCACAGCCTGGCCCCTCCCTCCTCCTCGTTACAAGATGAAATCCACAAATTCACAAAGGAATTCAGAATATGACCCTGGGGATCTGTAAATAATAATTAGTGGAATCTACTCAGTAGACTTATTTTTTGTGGCTACATTTGTTAGGTTAGTATAAAGAACTTCAAACGCATTGAATTTATTACTAGGTTTCTGTGTGACACCTAGATTGTTGTTATAAATGAGTGCCCCACCTCTGCCAGTTAGATGGGGCTGATGTAAATAACTGTATCCAGGAGGACTAGTTTCATTTAATGCTACATACTCATTTGGTTTAATCCACAATTCTGTTAAACGCATACATTAACTCCTGTATGTATAATCAGCAATAATTTAATTAGCAATAAGTACTTAAGACGTAAGAGATATAATAATTAACAGTCCTAGCTTTGCATTCAATATGATTTAATTTTATGAGTATTTCTACATTTTGTTTAGCTTGGCGAACAGACACATTTTTTGGAACCTAAATGACAATATTTTGGAAACTTGTGCAGCTAGCATACGGTCGGTTTAGCCTGCTTGTCTGCTCCCTGGCCTTGGCTCTGGATTGTCACCGATTAACTAGGCCTGTTCTGAGACTATGTGCTATGCTTCAAGAAATGAGGGCAGCACCTTACTGACTGGGATGGATACTGTCCAACCCTACCAAGCCAGCCTTGCCCTCAAAACTACTCCAATTATCTATAAAGTCCACATTGTTTTTGGAGCACCACCTGGACATCCAGCAGTTCAGTGGCCATAACCAGCTGTATTGGGATGGGACCAGAGCATATTACAGCATCAGACATTGCCTTTGCTAATTTACACACCTCTGTGATGTTACTCTTAGTGAACTCTTACTGACGAAGGTGTATATCATTAGCTCCTACATGAATAACAATCTTTGAATAGCTATGCTTACCTCAGACCCTAAGATTATCTGCTATGTCCGGTGCCCTGGCTCCCGGTATACACCTAACTAAAGCTGTGGGTGCCCCTAAAGGTCTAGCTAAGTTCACGTGCACTGGATGCTTCCTTCTACTTAATAATGACAAAACAGAAGTATTTGTACTAGGACTACATGCAGCATGAAGTAAGCTTTCTGATTACATAGTAACTCTGGATGGCCTTTCCTTGACATCACATGCAGCAGTAATAGACCTTGGTGTGATTATTTACTCCAGTCTTTCATTTGAAGCTCATGTAGATAATATTACTAGGATAGCCTTCTTTCATCTCAGAAATATTGCTAAGATAAGAAATATAATGTCACTACATGATGCAGAAAAACTAGTTCATGCTTTTGTTACCTCTAGATTTGATTATTGTAATGCCTTACTGTCTGGATGTTCCAGTAGGTGCATAAACAAGATCCAGTTAGTCCAAAATGCAGCAGGGAGTGTCCTTACTAGAATCAGAAGATAAGACCCCATCACCCCTATTTTATCCACACTGCATCGGCTCCCAATCAAATTTCACATTGATTATACAATATTACTATTGACCTGTATGCACTGAATGGTCTCACACTCATCTTTTATGATCCACTGTGCCTATTCCGATCAAAAGGCGCAGGCTCTTTGTTGGTACCTCAAATAGTGAAAGCTAAAGCAGGTGGTATATATGTTTAGTCAAGCCTTTTGTTAATATGCTTTCCTCTACAGGTACAGGTGCAGGTAAATTGGGATTCCCCCCCCCCCCCCCCCCCCCCCCCAGTGGATAACTTCAGTTTGATATGACAGACTTAAAGTTAAAACTTTAATGATTCTCATACTCAGGTTCCTGTTACCACAATTAGCACTTTTTGACTCTATAGTATACAGTTATAGAAAAGAAACTATTTATAATCATACTATCCCATGTCCCTATAAGATGATGGGTTCCCTTTTGAGTCTTTGACTCTTAAGGTTTCTTCCTCTTGTCATCTCAGGGAGTTTTTCTTTGGCACCATCACCTCTGGCTTGCTCATTAGGGATAAATTTAAAATTTCTATTTAAATTTTATATCTAGATTACTGTAAATCTGCTTTGTGACAATGTCCACTGTTAAATTGAATTGAAACTATGTTTCAAAACAACAATATCTTTCCCAAATCAAAAACTGTTACCCTTTGCTATTATAATAACTTACACTCCTTGGGAAGCCTTTCCACTAGATTTTGGAATGTGGCTGTGGGAATTTGCACTCATATTAAGCCATTAGTGAGGTCAGGCACTGATGTTGTGCGAGAAGGCCTGGCAAGCAGTCTGTGTTACAATTCATCCCAACAGTCTTCTTCCACACCAACCTTGCAAACCAAGTCTTTATGGACCTCACTTTGTGCATAGGCATGCTGGAATAGGTTTGGGTTAGACCCCTTAGTTCCAGTGAAGGCAAATCTAAATGGTACAGCATACAAAGGCATTCAAGACAATAGTGTGCTTTCAACTTTGTGGCAACAATTTGGGAAAGGTCCACACATTGGTGTGATGGCCAGGTGTCAATATACTTTTGGCCATATAGTGTATAACAGGAGATTTGTTAAAATGCAAGTCATCTGCAGTTCAAGAAGGCTTAAATCTAACACCCTGGGGCTTAGTAATTTAAATTGTCAGATTCTAAAGCAAAGTCAAGGTGTTTAAGTTTCATGTAATGTTAATGTACTTAACTTTGATCTTGACACAGCATGTACACAAAATTTGTGGCAAATTTGAAAGGGGTCTCAACATTGTTACATGTTTATCTGGGGGTGACTGGGATAGACAGGTTGTAATTTTGTCCATATAATTGTCTTCAATTAAGTGCGTGTTTGATTATGACTGCATTGCATATCCAGTACCCTTTGAAAGTATTGGAATGGAATGCTTTTGTTTTTTGCTATACACTGAAGACATTTGGGTTTGAGATCAAATGTTGAACATGAGATCAGAAATTGAGTTTTCATTTCCTGATATTTACATCTAGATGTGTTAAACATGGCACCTTTTGGAGGCAGAACACCCAATTTTTAGGTGAGCAAAAGTATTGTAAAATCTGATTGCATATCCTTTGCTTGCAATAACTGCATCAAGCCAGCAACCCACTGACATCACCAAATGTTTGCATTCTTCTTTTGTCATGCCTTTCCGGGCTTGTAGCTTCTTTCAGTTGTTGTTTGTTTTGGGGATTTCTTCCTTCAATCTCCTCTTCAGGAGGTGAAATGCATGCTCAAATGGGTTAAGGTCAGGTGATTGACTTGGCCAGTCTAAAACCTTCCACTTTTTTCCACTGGATAAAATCCTTTGTTGTGTTGGCAGTGTGATTTGTCATGTCTTGCTGCATGATGGAAGTCCATTAGATTGGATGTATTTTGGATGTATTTCTCTGTAAACTGGCGGACAGAATCTTTCTGTGCACTTCTGAATTCATTCTGCTGCTACAATAAGTTACATCATCAATAATGATTAGTGAGCCCATTCTAGATATGCAAGCCCATGCCGTGACACTACCTCCACAATGCTTGACCAATGAGCTCATATGTTTTGGATCATGAGCAGATCCTTTCTTTCTCTACACTTTGGACTTTCCTTCACTTTGGTAGAGGTTAATTTTGGTTCTAGAACTTTTGTGGCTCACCTCTGTATTTCTTTGCAAATTCCATTCCACTGATTTTCTCTCTTTTCTCAGCTTCAGAATAGTGTGCTTTTCTCCCATAGGCAGCTCTCTGGTCTTCACAGGTGAAACCCAGCACTCAAACCAAGAGTAGATATTCAGAGCTATTAACAGATTAAACAAACAATCTAACAGGATACACCTAGGCAACAAGAAACACATGTCGGTCAAATGTTCCAATATTTTTGATCACTTGAAAAATGGGTGTGCTCAAACAAATGGTGCCATGCTGTTTAACACATCTAGATGTAAATATAAGGAAATGAAAGCTGAAATTCTCATCTATCTTCTAATATTCATCTTTTGATCTCAAACCCAAATGTCTTCAGTGTGTAGCAAAAACAGATTAATTCTTCAGAGGAAACTGTAGGTTGCCTGCTAGTTTTTTATCTAGCACAAGCAAGAATTTTTAAGCACATGCAGTATAGTTCAATCCTCTTTAGGCGTAATCTGTCTGCATTCTACTGAATTAATTTAAAAAAAAAAAAGCATAGAGAACCCCAACCCAGACAAAAATGTTCAAAATCATGGTGAAGTATAACAACTGGATTCCATCTAATTTACATGGATAGTTCAAAATACCCAACCGCTGGATTCAGTGAAGGAATCTATATCTGAAATAGACTATTTGATCATTTAGAACTGATTGCCACACTAAACGCAGAGCTGATATCCACACTACTAGCTTTGCAGTGGGGTAAGGTGGTTTGCCTGGTACAACTGGTGAAATTCTTATTTGAATAATCCACTCTCAGTGAAGTCAGTCAGTAATATCAACATTAATTGAAAAGAGCATGCTATTATAAAGCATAATATTATAAACCCGTCAGGTTCTTTATAGACTCTGAATTCAGTATATGCAAATGAGTTCCCTGTAGGTTATTTTCATTTATGGCATTTGGTAGATGCCCTTATCCAGAGAGACTTACAGAAGGGCTTTGAAGTCTCTGTCAATAAATACATCCTCATACTGGTTCAATAGGTCAAGGACTAAAAGTACCTCCAGTCTAAAATCCCTGTTAAGGGAGGTTAGTATAGTATGAGAAAACATATCCCATGTATTATTTTTTTTTATGTTTTAAAAAGCTTTATTAAACATCAATAAATGATTTAATGTTATACAAGTTGGTTTCTCATCAGTTTAGTTCTCACTTAATTTTTGTGGTTGATAACTCGTTTTTTTGATTCCTCTATATGTTTTCACTGGAATAATAGAACAGAGTAAATCTGAATGTTCAGTAGACAAAAGTAAAATCAGTATGCTCATTGGGGTAGGCCAGCATTAATCATTATCAGTATAATTATTTTAAGACTATTCATTAATTTAAAAAACAACAGTAAAGTTAAAATTTACACTTCTCCGCAATAAAGGCAGAGAACCTCATTTGTAGATTCCACACAATATATAAACCGCAAACGAGATAATGGCTGCAGTTTGTGTGTGTGTGAGTGTGAGGCAGTATATCATCTTTTTGTTGATTGTCCTGTTGTCCCTGCCTTTTGTTTAGACTAAATTTTCTTTGCAGAGAAATATATTTTTAAAAAATCAAAGTGTGTGATGTAATTTGCTATTTTTCACACAAACGTTCTCATATTGAGTATACTGTGAATATTAATATGTAAATATTATACAGATAAATGCACATTTTTCACATTCATCCCCAAATTTTATATTTTTCATAGACTTTGCCTCACTAATAAACACCTTATAGACTGGTGAACAAGGAAAGCCTAAAAACTGTTAAAATCATTTTATGCTTTTATGAATGACACTTTTTTATTTATATTGTTTGTATGTCTGTCATCCTTATTTACTTTTGTAAAAAAAAAAAAATTAATTGTTACTTAAAACGTGACGTGTTTATTAATTTGTATTGAATAATAATAATAATAATAATAATAATAATAATAATAATAATAATAAACACTCCAGGTCAGTAGGTGGCGCTAATGCGACTAAGGTGGTCTGTCAAACACAAACGTCGAGAAAGCAATAAAAGTTGCTGCAGTTTAGCTGCTGCTGTTGGAAGCCTTTGGGTAGGGTAGATCACAAATTCAAATCCAGTTTTATCGTTTCAAAGCGTGGTGTTATAGTACCGTGTACTGTGTTAAAATAACTTTGTCTTCACTTGTGTAAGCAGGGGAAAAAACGGTCGGATGTACCGATGAACCGGCTGTAAATACATGCATTAGGAGTCATTATTTTTCTTTAGTGACGTCTCGTGAACATGGACAAAATAGCTCACGGTAAGTAAGAATATCAACACATGAGCATTGTGGTCCACACAGTTTTATCATTTTACTGAAACGTTATAGCTAAGCAAAACTATGTCGTTAATGGTAAATGTACAAAAGGAATTCAACTGTTACTTTTTAGCTAGCCACGTCGGGCTTTAGTGAAAGGTATAAAGTAAATTAGCCAGGTAACGTAGTTGATTTTGACTTACTTTAGCCAAGTAACTTAGTAGCAGAAGTCATCACAGGAAAACAACGCATCCATCACACGAGGAGATGCGATTATAGGCTGCTTCCATTTCAGTTTAATTTTATTTATATAACGCTTTTAACAAAAGGCATTGAAACAAAGCAGCTTTACAGAAATGAGGAAGTGGGTTTATGTTTAACTCACTAATGAGCACGCCTTTGTTCTGGGCTTCATTTGATAACTTATTTGCCTTCGTGATGATGTTTGTTTAGGTATGTTCTTCTGAGATCATGTGACACTTTTTGCACACAAGTCGACTCCATTCGACTAAGTATCTGACTTCTGATGGGAAGTGGTTGCACCAGAGCTACTTTAGGGGTTTCTTAACAATGGGAGTGAATGCTTGAAGGCACTATATGTTACCATAAAATAATCACGGCTTTAATGTAAGTGAAAAACTGATGTTTACTGCAAATTTACCAGCAACTTTTTTAGATCTATGTTTTCTGCCCCCAATAAAAAAGAGCAAACTGTGAATAGTTCTCAATAATTGCGTGAGGCAGCTGTTGACTAGGGGTGGAAACGTCAGGCTGCCACGTGATGCGATTTCCATTCGTAAGGCGGCGATCTGATATCCACTGAATCTACTATGGAAGAATTTTTTTATTGCTTACAGTTCTATGCAGACAGAAGTCCTAATAGTTCAGTCATTTTGTTAATACACTTAAGTTTTGTTCAAAATATTGAGATTATCAAATCTTGACCTCAGCATCACGAATCAAATGACCAGAGTGTATTGTTACATCTCTAATGTAACCATCAGCTACATTAGGGCAGTCGTGGCCTAATGGTTAGAGAATCAGACTTGTAACCCAAAGGTGAACCTGAAGGTCGTGGGTTTGAGTCTCAGGGATGTCCGGTTCGGCAGGGATTGTATGGGATTGTATGGGAGTGAATGACCAGCGCTTTCTTCCACCCTCAATACCACAACTGAGGTGAGACCCTTGAGCAAGGCACCGAACCCCCAACTGTGCCGCAGTGGCACACACCTGTCTTGAACGAGTGTCTGTTACAGAACTTTTAAACTTAAATATTTTAAAAACTATTAATTGAATCAAAATATGCAGCACACCTCTAGTGGTCAAGAGCTTCAAAGTACAGTTTGAACCGAGTCTGTAAGTTAAGCAATGCGGGCTGTATTAATCATAGAATAGTGTTGAAGAAGAAGCAGTAGTATGAGGAATAACAATACAGTGCTTTGCAAGTGCTGTAAGTATTTATTTTACAGTACTCAATCCTCCAGTTTGTATCTGTGAATTTATTAAGGAAAATTGGCTACTGTTCAGGCTTATTTAAGGTCTGTAAACAAAATCTTAATAATTGTAGAGTGCACATTCATACATAGGCAATGGTGAGTCTTTTTCATTTCATATTTCATTTCATATTTGATTTTCAAGTTTGATATGTTTGTTTAATATCAGCAGATGTTGGTGACATTCAGTCAAGGTTACTGGACCATAGGCCAGTCCTACAAGGAGAGATCAGGTACTTTGTAAGAGAATTTGAGGTGAGAATCAGTTTTGTTCTCCTTTGCCCCAGGACTAATCTTATAGAGCGTTCATATTTTTAGAACTTTTTAAAATTTCTATGAGGAGCTACTGTGTTTGCATGTGTGTGGCTATGGCAGCACATGTAAACCTTCTCCTTCCATTAAACACTAGTGAATATTTTTGCTCTACAGGAGAAGCGGGGTTTTAGGGAGTGCCGTCTACTAGAAAACCTGAACAAGCTGGTAACTGAGACCGAAGAACAAGTACTGCCCAGATGCACCAAGACCATGCAAGCAAATTTACTTGATGCTCTCAGTTGCTGTATGTACAAAAAAAAAAAAATTATTTTTTTCATCAGTCTCAAAAAATTGAAGAACTGTGCTGTTATGGATTGAGTGTGGACTGGCGTGTCTGGATTCTATTGCTACAGTTTCTGTTTCAGTTACAGTTTGTGATGTACTGCAATCCCATTTAAGTATTCCTGCCTCACGCCCAGTGTTTCCGGGTTAGGCTCCGGATCCACCATGACCCTGACCAGCGATTAGTAGATGAATGAATGAAAAAAAAATGAAAGCATCTGGAACTAACATTATTCAAAAGTAGTATTGATTTAATGATAGGGACATTAGTTTGATTATAACTTTAATTTCAGTGTAACTTGTTAAAATAATGTGTAAAAAATTGTATATAATTATTATATATAAGATACTAGATTATATAATCATAAAAAAAAGTTTTATGTAATTATTTAATGATTTCACACACTTATATTGAATAGCCAGTTAGAGGAACAAATTTTATTTCTATTGTTAAAAACAAAATCATTAGCAGTGGTTAACCACAGGACATAAGTTGTTGAATTATCTATTGAAAAATGTATGCTTTCTCTCACAGTGGAAGCTGTAAATCATATGATGCAGAGAATCCAGCAGAGGGAGCTAGAAACCCAGCATGTAACTCCAAATACTACTTCTGCAAGAAAAGTAATTAAAATAAGATACAAAAGTGCATACTAAATTCAGTGACTGGGGTAATGTCTGTCTGTCTGTCTGTATAGAGCAAATTTCTTCAGGAGGGTATGGAGAAGCGCAAAGCAGACTGGGAGGACTTCCTGAAGGAGCAGGCTCGGCTAAAGGAGGAGGTGGACGAGGAGCATGCTAAAGCCGTGGGCAGACTCAGTACCCAGTACAGCGAGATGAAGAAAGACCTTTCCAAGTTCTCCCACTTCTGATGTCTTTCATGGTTGTTCCTGTTTTTGGACAGTATTTTTGTTAGTTGGTCTGGCAGGAGAAAATGTTCTTCTGCAGACACGTACCACCCTTCAACGAGATGTGATTAAACTTAATATGTTGTGTTGACAGTAACTTGCTGAACAAAGTACAGAGAAGGCCTAAGGAGCCTGTAATTTGTTTTTCAGAGAATCATGATGCTTGCTTTATTTTGGGGGCTTTCACACTGGCAGTTTTGTCCGAAACAGAGCACGGTTTGAATGAAAAATTGGTAATGTGAAAGCTATCATGTGGGCCGGGAAGCGCACAGCAGTACTGATCCTAAGACTACCTGTAGGAGGTGGTCTAAGTTTGCTTGCACTGGAACTGTGCCGTGATTCCCGTGAATTTGAACGCAACTCGTACTCGGGTCTGCGCTTGTTCAGGAAGTAAAGTAACCTGCGCATGTGTATTAGCCGATAACGACATCATTAGTTTCTACAACACACGAGTACCATGAGTGGCCAGGGAATGTTGTGGGACACAGAAGAAGAGAGGTGCCTTATGGGATATTGGGAGAAGAAAACATACAAGAGCAGTTAAACAAAAATCACATGAATGCAGACGTTTTTGCATTGTTAAGCACAGAATTGAAGGCGTCTGGGTTCAACAGAACCAGTGAGCAATGTCATTTTAGTGTTAAAAAAAGCTTTGTCAGCAGTACTTAAAAATAAGAGATGCACATAGATGCAAGTGTCGTTCACTCTGCCGCACATAATAGCAACGGTTGTGTTCTCCATGTGTGTTTGTGATGGAGATGCAAATGCACCGGGGTTTGAGAGAATCAAGTGAGTCTGAAAACAGACCAACGCTGCAAGGGGCGCTGGGAGCAATCGCACTCAGATTTGGACCGCAGCACACGTGCCCAGTGTGAAATCCACCTAAGTACGCTGAAAAAAATGTAATGTGGTCATTTTTAAGAGAAAAGGTGTGGTTTACATAAAAATATTTAGTTATCAATCAAAATGTGATTTCGTTGCTTACACAATTTTTAAACAAAATCTGATCTACTAGCTTGAATTATGTAGAATGAGTGTGATCCAATCACAACACTAGGGATGTCCTAAAAAAATGACTACTATTAAATTAACATGATTAATTCATGCATGGCATTGTGGTGCAATGGATAGCATTGCCTAGACTAAAGGGAAAAAAAATCCAAGCAACTGAGCCAAGACTTAAGAAAAAGCACAGAAGAAGCCCCTACTCTAAGATCAGCATAAAGAAACCAAGTTCCTGTGGATTCACCAGCCATTTGTAGGAGAGTTGTCTGGTCAAATAACACAAAAATTTTAACTGTTTGGACATAATGATGTAGCATAATGATCAGTGCTATGTATGGAGGAAAGAGTGAGGCTTTTAATCCAAAAAATACCATCCCAACTGTGAGGCATGGGGAGGTTTTGCTGGAAAAGGGACTGGTGTACTTCAGAAAATAGATGGCATCATGAAGAAGGAGGATTATCTAGAAATACTGAAGCACACCTCAGGATATCATTTAGAAAGTTAAAACTTGGTCACACCTGGGTCTTCCAGCAGAAAAATGATCCTACGCTTACCTCCAAAGTTGTAACAAAATGGCTTAAAGACAACATAGTGAAAGTGTTGAAAAAAAAAATAGTGGACTGAACTGAAAAAGCATAACCAAGGCCCACAAACCTGACTGAGTTACATTCAGTTCTGCCAGGAGGAATAAGCAAAATGTCTGGAATAGTATTGTGAGAAGCTTGTGGAAGGCTACCCCATGTGTTAGATTCAAGTTAAGCAATTAAAAGGCAATGCCACCAAATACTAAATAAAAATCAGATATATTAAAATAAAAGCTGAGATAACTCTGTCTCTTATCTATTATTTTAAAAATTACATCTTATGGAAATAAAGTAGATATCCTAAATGAATTAACACAGTAAATGTATGAACTTGTGAAAAATTAAGTTTGAATTGTCTTAATCCTAGATGTATGTAACCATGTTGCCCTTACTCTAGATCATATCTGCTCATCTTAGAGATATCACTAAACTATAAAATATAGCTTATATAATGTTGCAAAAAATACTAGTTACTATTTTTATTTACCTCTAGATTGGACTGTTGTAATGCCTTGCTATATAAATGTTCCAGTTGGGGCATAAACAAGCTCCAGTCTGTACTAGAATGTTTGATGATATTACATTTCTGTGTGGTGTTCCATGAGATTAATGTGTCCTAGGCAACAACAACAAAAAAAACTTTTTGCACCTGGGCAAGCTCTGTTCTTTGGGATGGGGAGAGGTTGTTTCCAGGGGGTATTGTGGGAGATTAAGCCACACGTTTTAGGTTTACCTCCAGTCCCATCTCCTCCCTCTTGGGAACCACCATTGCCAAAGCCACAGGGACTGCCTCTCTCCATGGTTTGTAGTACACTACCTCTGTCTGGTCACCAGACCTGGTCATGGACATCCCCAACTTGCCATGTGACCTTAAAGGTCTCTTTCCACTTTGCAAGTAATTTTGAGGTTGAGGTGGGTATTCAAATCAGTCCTTGATTTCTTGATGAAAATTCACACAGTCAAGTTTCCCTGTTGTACAGCAATGATTGACATTCCTGAGCCTGTAGCAAATTCTCTTGTGTTAGTTGGCCCAATATGTGGAGTTTTGTTCTGAGGTCCAGCATGAATTAATTTCATTTTGCTTTGTGAAGGTCTCCCAATTTTCACAGACAATTTCTAGGATGCCCCAGGGCTTGTGCCCATGTAATAATGGCTTAAGGGATCTCTCATGCTGAGAATGACAGGTGTTCAAGCAATTCTAAGCATCCTGGTGTACAAACACAAGAATCATATTTGTAAGTGTTTAATTAAATTGCTCAATCAGTCCAAACAATAGAAACAGGTCATGAGAAGATGCATATTCTGTGCTAGATGCCCAACTATATAATTATGATGAGCTACATGGAAAAGCATTTTCCTGCTGCTCTTTGGCATCAACAACTGGGTGCTTTCTTCCATGTCACTCTAACTTAAATAATAGAAAAATATGGGTAGGATACTGTGACCCCAGAGGGGAAATCCCCAAGGAAAATCCTCTGGGGGGAAGGGTCTCCCCTACTTCCTACAGCAAATGCTGACAGCCCTGGCTCACCTCCCCAGTGAGAGCCTCGCACATTCTACACCGTGCTACCTTATTGCAGACCCATCCACAAGCATTTCCCTTACCAATCCCTGGAATTCTGGCCAATTTGTCCCCAGAATTAATAGATGGGTGAGGCATGGACTAACCGCTGCCTCCATGCTATGCTTTTGGCCAAGGAAATTCACAGTGATGGGCACTAGCAGATACTTGTGAATAGCCCATGTATATCCCGCACTTTCACCTATTGTGTGCTGTTCAATGCATCACCTTGAATCAAGCTTTGGTGGATTGAGTTTTGATTATACCCCAAATCCACCAATGCATAATATGTTCTTTGTTGGTTGGTTTGTTTGTTATATAATGATGTTATATAACATTATTCATAATGCTATGTAAAATTATATGTGGTACTTTCTTGCAAGCTTGCTTTCTTCTGTCTAATGTGGCTGAGTAAGCAAGCTATGTTTCAAAGCATCAACATGTTTCCCAAATCAAGAAACTGTTTAAAATTGTTTAGGCTGGGCTACTGGAGCAAAGCACTGATGGAAAAATAAATATGCATGTGCATCTCTGATTCATATAATGTTAATGAACCTGGTCTTTATTACATGAGCAGGGTTGCCAGGTTCCATATAAGATCTACCACTGCTAACATGTTTCCCACAAAAAGACAAATGTGCCTACCTTTTACTATGTCCAGACATTCTGGCCTAATTTCAAATCTTTTTGTGCGGTTTCTGAGATGCAGTTAGGGTGGAAAACCCTCCCACCAAAGTCCATCAACTATTTGTATCTGTATTCATATTTGTTTAGGACGCATTAGTTGTTCAGTGTGAATAATGTATTCGTATTTGGTTAAATCCCCAGTACCTAAATAGTTACACTGGGCATATCCTAAACATCAAGGGCTTAACGTCAATGTAGAAAACTTGCTATATGAGTAGTACATAAAAGCATTCACATACACATTCTGGTTCATCCTCTGTTTTTTTTTTTTGTTTTTTTTGTTTTTTTGGTTGATTCTACAGCTCTTCATGTCAGTTAACTTCACTTCACAACAAATGACTATAATTAGCTAAATGCTGACTTTGACCACTCTTAAAGCATCTACTTTTCCATGGGGATGCAGGAAACTGATTACCTTTGCCTTAATTTACATAAAATTATTGGACAAATTCAAATACTGTTGTCAACTTCCAAGCTCCATAGAAGAGCTTCTCATTTCGAAGTGGTGGGGATGAGAGCAGAATAGGGTTGAGAGCGAGACGCAAAGGAAGAGAGAGGGAGGGGCCATCTGCCCCTGGATACGCCACCAAATGGTCATCCGTGAGCACGGAGATTTCCTTTTGGAGCAGACACGGGACAAAACCCTCAGGCATGCCTTTGACCAAGTGAAAGTGATTGATGGCCAGTGGATTCAGCCCAGTGTTGTGCTCTCCTTCCCCTATTTTGCAATTATTTAAGATAGGCTATACTGAGTGACACAGATTCAATTCAATTAAATTTTATTTGTATAGTGCTTTTAACAATGGACATTGAGCAAGCAAGGTGACGGTGGCAAGGAAAAACTCCCTGAGACAATATGAGGAAGAAACCTTGAGAGGAACCAGATTACCTTGAAGAAGAAACCTTGATTAAACAAATATGTTTTCAGCCTAGACTTAAACACTGAGACTGTGTCTGAGCACCGAACACTAAGTGGAAGGCTGTTCCATAACTTTGTAAGCAAAAGCTCTACCCCCAGCTGTAGCCCTCACTATTCAAGGTACCAACAAATAGCCTGCACCTTTTGATCTAAGTAGGTGTGGCAGATCATAAAAGACCAAAGGTTCACTCAAGTACTGTGGTGTGAGACCATTTAGTGCTTTATAGGTCAATAGTAGTATTTTATAATCAATATGAAATTTGATTGGGAGGCAATGCAGTGTGGATAGGATAGGGGTGATGTGGTCATATCTTCTGGTTCTAGTAGGGACTCTCGCTGCTTCATTCTGGACTAACTGGAACTTGTTAATGCATCTACTGGAACATCCAGACAGTAAGGCATTACAATAATCCAACCTAGAGGTAACAAAAGCACGAACTAATTTTTCTGCATTGTGTAGTGACAATATATTTCTTATTTTAGCAACATTTCTGAGATGAAAGAAAGCGATCCTAGTGATATCTACATGAGTGACTAAATGAAAGACTAGAGTTGATAATCACACCAAGGTCTTTTACTGCTGCACATGATGAAACAGAAAGGCCATCCAGAGTTATTATGTAATCAGAAAGCTTACTTCCAGCTGCATGTGGTCCTAGTACAAATGCTTCTGTCTTGTCAGAATTAAGTAAGAGAAAGTTAATAAGCATCCAGTTTCTAATGTCTTTTACACATTCCTCAACTTTATTAAACTGGTGTCTGTCATCTGGCTTTGCTGAAACATACAACTGTGTGTCATTAGCGTAAAGAGCAAAAAGAGCAGTGGGCCTAAAACAGAGCCTTGCGGGACACCAAACTTTACCTTAGTATGCAAAGAGAAGCCACCATTTACGTCTACAAACTGATAACGATCAGTCAAATAAGACCTAAGCCAGGAAAGGGCCGTTCCCTTAATGCCTACTGTGGCCTGATGGTTAGAGTGTCGGACTTGTCACTCGAAGGTGAACCTGAGTAGCACTATCAGTGGGTCCTATTACATTTTGATTAACCCCTACTGAATCAAAAATGGACACAACTGCTGTTCTCAGAGGGTCTTCTGGATTATCAAAATGAATATTAAAGTCTCCAACAATTAATGCTTTGTCTAAGGAAACAACCAGGTTAGAGATGAAATCCGCAAATTCACATAGGAATTCCGAATATGACCCTGGGGGTATGTAAATAATAATTAGTGGAATCACCTGGGTAGACTTATTTTTAGTGGCAGTGTATGTTATGTTAGTATAAAGAACTTCAAACGCATTGAATTTATGACTAGGTTTTTGTGTGACGCCTAGATTAACATTATAAATCATAATGGTAATTTCATTAACATAATTTCATTAACAATAAGCGCTTTAGATGTAAGAGATCTAATATTCAACAGTCCTAGCTTCAGATCAACGGTGCTGGCTACGCATTCGGTTTGATTTAATTTTATGTTAAAACAAAATGTCTGAGTATTTCTACATTTTTGTTTAGCTCAGGGAACAGACACAGTCTCAATACGGTGGAACCTAAGTGAAACCTCAGTGCAGCTAGCAGACGGTCGGTTTAGCCTGCTTGTCTGCTCCCTGGCCTTGGCCCTGGATTGTCACTGATTAACTAGGCCTGTTCTGAGACTATGTGCTATGCTGCAAGAAATGAGAGCACCTTCCTGAGTGGGATGGACACTGTCCCACCCTAAAAGGCCAGCCTTGCCCTTAAAACTAGTCCAATTATCTATAAAGCCCACATTGTTTTTGGAGCACCACCTGGAGATCCAGCAGTTCAGCGACCATAACTTGCTGTAAACTACATTGCTACGCCGCATTGGGATGGGGCCAGAGCATATTACAGCATCGGACATCGCCTTCGCTAATTCACACACTTCTACAATGTTACTCTTAGTAACCTCAGACTGACGAAGGCGTATATCATTAGTTCCTACATGAATAATTATCTTTAAGAACCTGTGCTAGCTTAAGACCCTAAGATTACCTTCTATGTCCCGCGCCCTGGCTCCCGGTATACACTTAACTAAAGCTGCTGGTGCCCCTAAAGGCCTAGCTAATTTCACGTGCCGCAAGATAGAGTCACCTATAACCAGAGTTCTTTCAGGTTTCTCAGCGGGTGCTTCACTGAGGAGAGCAAACCTGTTGGACAGATGAATCGGAGAGGTGTGGTGCTCCCGTGGGCAAGCGTTAGCTTTGCAATTATGCCGCCAAGTCGTCACCCATTCGCCCTGCTGTGAGGGATCTAATGCCGGAGTTGGGGGATTGCTAACTCTGCCTAAGGCATCCAGACTTTCCTCTACAGAAACTATGGTGCTCTCACTCTAATGCAGCAAACTTACAGAAACTACGCTGCTCTCACCTCTAATGCTGCAATATTCTCCATCAGAGACCTAACTAACATGCATTTATCACAAATAATGCTGAGAGGTCCCGCAAGCCTTCACGGGGTTTTCCCCATTTGAATTATTATATGGGCACAAGCCTCGCAGAGTGCTAGACGTCATTAGGGAAAATTGGGAGGAGGAACCTTCTAACAGCAAGAAATAAATTCAATACATTCTGGCAAAGCTCCACATCTTGAGTCATCTAACATAGGAGAATTTGCCTAGGCCCAAGATCGACGGTCCTGACTGTATGACAGCGGTACTCAGCTATGGGGAATTTTCACAGAGAGATAGGGCACTCGTATTATTACTCACATCAAGCTCCAAATTGCTCACCTAGTGGCAAGGGCCCTTCAAGGCCACACAGCGAGCTGGGGTCATCAACTATGACGTAAGGCGAACGGATAGAGACAGGGTACATCAGATTTACCACCTCAATCTCCTTGAACCATGGAGAGAGGTGGTCCCCATGGCTTTGGCGACAGTCGTTCCAGAGAGGAAGGAGCTAGGACCGGAGGTAAACTTAAAAACGGTGGAACTATGGTATCTGGGCTTCCACTTGGGTCATGGGCAGGTGCGTCCCCAAATTGACAGCAGCAATTGCAGTGTGCCCAAGACCCAAGACCAAAAAGGAGATGAGACAGTCTCTGGAGCTGACTGGCTATTATCATATGTTTGTGTCTAACTATTTGGATGTCACCAGCCCGCTGACTGATCTCACTAAAAAGAGAGTGCCAGATCTGGGACGGAGCCGTACCAGCAGGCTTTTATTCAGGTAGAAGCTGCACTCTGTGGTGGACCACTCTTACATTCTCCTGACTTCTCTCTACCCTTTGTTGTGCAGACGGACGCATCAGACTGAGGGTTGGGGGCCGTGTTGTCCCAGGTAGTGGAGGTCTCTCGGTTTGACAGAGTAAGTACAGCATGATCGAAAAGGAGTGTCTAGCCATCAAATGGGCGGTCCTCACCCTCTGACACTGAGGATCTGCTGCTATCGTCTTGGTGCAGACACCTTCAGAGGTCTTGTGGAGTCCATGCCTCGATGGGTCAGAGCTGTTTTGGCAGTACAAGGGGGAACTACACAATATTAGGCAGGTGGATTTAATGTTATATCTGATCGGTGTTTTATATATGTATATATATTATATATATATAAGTTGCACTAGTTCTCTCTCGAAATGACAAGGGACTGAACAAGCAACTGAGTGGCCTCTGTGGATAGAAATGACTCCTCCTGACTCCTCGTCCTCCTGTTGTAAAGGATAACAGCATTAGTGTGCAATGTTTATCAATGTAAGGTGAGAAGGACTGTTGATTGTCCATGATTACCCCAAGGTTGCATACAGTGACAGATGGTTAGATCTGAGAGTTGTCCAGGGAGATCACAAGATGTTGCATCTCCAGGTATGAACAGCAGCTCAGTTTTGCTGGGATTAATTTCCAGCTAACGAGCTACCAAGCATGATGAGATGTCTGTTAAACATGCTGAGATCCATGCAGAAAAATGAGTGTCTGAAGGAGGAAAGGAGAAGATAAGTGGAGTGTCATCCACATAGCAGTGGTATGAAAACCCATGTAAGTATATGGCTTCAACAAGAAATCAGGTACAGAGGGAGAACCGAAGAGGACCAAGCACTGAGCCTTGTGAGACACCAGTGGAGAGTCTTCATGGAGGATTGTAGATTCCATGTGGATTCCCTCCATGTCACCTGATATGACTGTCCCTCCAGGTAGATTTAACAAGTGAATATCTGTATGTTGTTTGTATATGCTGTATAAAAGTAAAGGAATGCTACTTTGTTCACTGCTGATGCTGTGGGCAGCCACATTGACACTGACATCACGCGAATGAATCATGATTCATTTTTCAAGTTTTTAAAAAAAAAATGCTTTGGGGTGTAATTACTCTTTAATGTGCTAAATTTTTAATCTTCAACACAGCGCACATATATACGTGATAGAATATGCACTTACTTATTGTATTTTAAAAAACAGATTACTTATTTGGCTTGCTTTGATATAATTAATCATAGGAAACGTAGCAAAATCGCAGACCTGGCAACTGTAATCTATTCGGACTGTGCAACAGTATAATGCGTGTCTAATACTCTCTTGTGGTAGTACATGAAGTGAGTGAGTGAGTGCAGAGTTGCGAATCTGCTGCAGTGTAATCGGTTGATTGGGCCTTTTAGAAAGCGCAAGCAGCGCAGTCCCGTTTCATTCACTGTGGTTGAGTGTCATCATGGCCACATCAGCGCTAAAAATGCACCGGCTTTTAATAAGTGTCCTTTGCAGTGCATTTCTCTTTAGTGTAATATTGTGCGATAATGGGACAGACGAGGATGAGCATACCAAGCATACTTACACAGTGGAGATGTTCAACAACGCTATTCCGACTGCTCCACACTTCGTGATGTTTTTCGCACCTTGGTAAAGTTCTCTTTAACTTTGCTAGCTAGCTAGCTAAGATATTTAGAATTGCAGGCGGTTTAGAGTTTGCAGTGAGTTGCTAAATTTCATCCAGTCCGCTATTGTAGTTCATCTCGGTGTCTAATATTCATGTACCAATACGTATAAATTTCCCGCAAATATTGCAGCTTCATTTTGGATACGGCGTTTTTAGGTGGAATGAAAAAAGTTTATTGGATGCTGAGGTTTGCTAGCTATTAAAAAGTAGCGTTAGCTAGATAGCTATCCCTTGTGTTCTTTTGCAAATGTGATTTACATCGGTAGTTTACAACAGTTTCTTGTTAAAACATTAGTGTGGAAGAATCTGTAGCTTTTTTTCTCGCTAGCTGGAAGTGTGTGAACGTGAGAACGCTGCTAAGGCTAGCTAAACTAGCGGGGTTTCTGATTCAGTCACTTCAGCACGAGACGCTCCTTCAGCCTACGTGGCCAGAGTCATCTTCATTTCAGGATCAGTATCTTACATCATTTACTTCATGTGGTAGTTCGTTGTAAACCATTACCTCGTTAAGTCTATATTATTGTATGAGCTGTGCTTGTAAAAGCTCATAGCAGTTGGTGCTGCTTTTAGTGGTCATTTATAACATTGTATTGTTCCAGGAGAGAGATATTCTGTACTTTGTCCTGCACAGGTGTGGTCATTGTCAGAGGCTGCAGGGGACCTGGAATGAGCTGGCTGATAAATACAACAGCATGGACTCTCCCCCTGTCTATGTGGTTAAAGTAGATTGCACAAAGGACACAAAGTTTTGCTCCAGTGACCATGGTATTCGGGGATATCCCACGTAAGCAGTAAAAGTTTTCTACTGTTGAGATTTTCATCTTGTAAGACTAAAAATTTCTAGATAGATAGTGAATTAATTCCACAGGGAAATTACAGATTTTACACAAATTACACAGATTACAGACAATCACACATTACAGCAGCAGCAAAGAGTAGAATGCGCAGGTAAGATATATTCAAGCTTAATAAAAAAAAAAATAGATATTCAGTAAAAATGATAAAATATAGAGGTGTAAATATAAATGCCAGTACTCCAAGTGAAAAAGTGACCAAAAAAAAAAGTTGCTGTTTTCCTGTGTGCTGGCAGGAATCGTGTCTTGTTTATTTTTGCTGTTCATAACAACCATGTGGGTTTGACATGCCAAATAATTTCTTACAGAAGCATTATTATTGTACATGCATATTGCCCTCCCCCTCTCACACACAATCCTCAATCCCTAAAATTAGTGAGTTATTGGAAATCGGGGTTAAAATCATGTAACGTGCACTAGGCTTTAATCATACATGCAAGTGGTGAGGTGCCTTTACCTAACATGCAAGCAAGAAACAAACAATATTCAAGAATAAAACTCCGCAAGTATATGTGCTTGCTGTTTGATTTCAGGGTCAGAACCTCTTTGCTTAACCATTCAGCATTTGCATGCACTATTAAGACTTTGGAGGTATGCATGTCAGTATGACCCTTTGGGAGCTGCAGTTACCAATAAACCCCCTTTCTGTGTTGCACAGGACTATAAACCAGCTTTAAGGAAACTAGAGTGTGTCCCCTAATGTGTTAATAGGTTTATGTTGAGTTAAATAATCTAGATTCACCTGCTTGTGCCGTGTGTGTGTGTTTCGGGTGTAGTTTGAAGCTGTTTAAACCTGAGGAAGAAGCAGTGAAGTATCAGGGCCCAAGAGACCTGCATTCCTTAGAGACCTGGATGCTGAAAACTCTTCAGGAGGAGCCAGTGGTAAGAATTGTGTCTCTGACCTCCTGGCTTTAAGTAGGTTGATTTATTTGCTACTGGGTGACCTTTCTCCTTCATGCTTTTTTACAGTTTGAAACAGTAGGAGCAATGGTCGCGGTCTGTAGGCAGTAACTTTTTAATAGTTTCAGAAATGTGTAAAAGCAAGATACTTTCTGCGTAAATAAAAGCAGGAGCATGTGTAATTTGCCTTTGGTTTGTCTTTGCTTTTTCTATGTTTCCCAGGTGCAACAGAGTGAGCCTGAGGCTCCCAAAGTGCCAGAGCCCCTGCAGGGCATGTATGAGCTTACTGCCTCCAACTTCAAAGCACATATCTCCAAAGGTATCAAAGCAAAAAAACAACAAAAAAAAACACATTTTATTCCCCTTTTACAAATTAATCAACTAAATCAAGATATAATTAATGGAACTATGTGTGTGTGTTTTATAAATATAACATGATAGGTTTTTAAACTTTTTGTTTGCATGCTTTTTTTTGTGTTTGTTGTCAATACCACTTTGTAGCAGTGTAACAATGTGGCGTATAGTATTGTTTGATAAAAGGCTCTCGATTTGTCTGCTTATCAATCAATACCTTCACCTTTTTGTCATAAAATACAGCTTGTATTACATGAGTTGCAACTTCCTCTTTATCTCGAATCAGAGTTTAAAAATAACACGCTTCTCCTAAGCATGCTGTTTTTCCACAAACTAATACGCTAACACACTAATAGATGCTAACAGATGTCTGGTTTTAACGGCAAGATAGTGAGTGGAATATTTTAGTTAGTTATGCTGCAGATTTTGAGATGAAGAAGGAAAAAGTCTGTCTGTTTTTTGTTTTTTTTTGTTTTGTTTTTTTTTTTAAAGAAAAGTGTTTATTTTGGGTGGCTCGTTTAGGTCTTTTTGTGCAGTTTCAGAGAAGTGGTTGGGGTGGACATTTTGCTGAGACCTGGTAAACCTGTACACCAGTGAAAGCTTGGCCTGAGAGCTAATTTAATTTTCTTACATTCTAATAAACAGTTTTTCATTGTATGCATCTGAATGGATCACACAAACACTGTCAGTATTTGCAGTTATTGTACTTTTGTGATGTTGAATGTTGTAGTTAATAGAAAATGGAAACCTAAGACACATTCAGGCTGTGCTCAATTTTGCTGTATTAAATTTGTAGCGAATTTGTCAGATTTTAAGTTTGTGTAATGTTACACCTGTACAACTAACATTAGCATAGCTAACATTTTAATTATTTTAACTAAGACAGGTTTTTTTTTTTTTTTTTTAAATTGCCTGAAACATTGAGTTGCTTTGGGATTGTTATGGTGGCCCTCTTTGGTCTCGATCCTGAAATTCCCTGTTACATCAGTTAAACACATTTATATGTTAAAATATGTTTAACATATTATTATATTGAACATATTGAAAATAGTCAAAGTGACACTTTTTTTTGGCTGAAAAAGAAACTATTCTTAAATATTTTTAAATTATAACTGATATTCTAAAAACATTGCCATGATGGCAAGAGTTAGAAACAGATAATGTGAAATTTCAGTTTTTTGTCATTTCCTTCGGCAGGCTCTCACTTTGTGAAGTTCTTTGCACCATGGTGTGGCCATTGCAAAGCTATGGTTCCCACATGGGAGCAGCTTGCCACCAGTTTCGAACACTCAGACTTGGTCAAGATTGGCAAGGTACAGCCATTAACATTGTTGATAATTGTTATGGCATCAAGCTATCTGTGAAAATACTTTATTATAACTGTACAATATAATATTAATTGGGGCCATTGTGTCAGTATGTTATGGCAGCGATTTTAGATGTTATTGCATGTGAATGGCTTTTAAAGTGTTTGGTTTTCACAGATTCTATGTTTAAAAAAAAAAAAAATGTATGCAAAATAAGATTCTGGCCCAAAGTTACCACTGTGGTCTTGACTAGAACTGTGTAAAAAAGAATTTTTGTGATGTTTCATGTTTGGTTTAATTGGATTGGTTGTTTACTTGCTGCAGTTAGACTGTACTCAGCATTATGAGATCTGTTCAGAGAACCAGGTGCGAGGCTACCCCACATTGCTCTTCTTTACAGATGGAGAAAAGGTAAGGACTATGCTCAAAACAACTGCCAACCTTTCAATAAGCTCATGCTAGGGGGCATTTAGCAGTCATTTGTGAAGGTCAGTTTGAATATGTAGTTCCATTTAAATAAGAAAAATCAGCCGATTAATGTGCTTTTGGTGCAAAAACTCCTAAATCATGGACAATAAATTCTCCTTAATTTACATTTTTTTCCATCATGACAAGCAATCTTGCCCTTTGGGCATTTAGTTTGAGTCCACATTAGTGATGGTTAGACCTTCTTAAAATCACTGTTTTAAATACGCTTTTTGCAGGAAATAAACTGCCTAAATTATTATGGCAGTACAGATTCTCTGAAAATCCCAGGTGTTGCTAAATTTTTTTCTTGAACTTTTCTTTTCCCCTCCCCCTTCCCTTCCCGCCCTTTGTTCTGCCTTAACTGAAAGAATTTTTGCACCTGCAACTTCAGCCAGCATGTCATACACACTGTCTTAAAGCAGCAGAGGGAGGGTATGTGTACGTGTGGGTGTCCTTGTGTTTGTCTACATCAGTGGTTCCCAGGGCCAGGTCACTGTTTTATGCTCTCAGTGGGGGGTTGGAGTGTACCTTTTCCTGTCAAGATTCTTTATTTGACAGATCCATTTTACAGCTATACAATATACAGTATGTGTTTATTTAGCAGTCAGGTTAATTTAGGTTGTTGTTATTTATGATGCCCACATTACTGCTGTGTATGTGGATATTTAAGTAAAGAATATAAAAGGGCCCAGAACAACAGAAGTTTTCCAATACAACCACTATGAGTATATTTTCTATGTTGTAAGGGGAAAAAAAAAAAAAACTTATCTGCATGAAGATCAGTGGGAGTGTGTAGTACTATCTTATCAGTGAGGATTGTGGGCATGCATCTGGCTGGTGAGAATGTCAGGGTCCATTCTTGTCTCAGCCAGTCTCAATGACTTATGTAGATGTAAATGTAAGTGATTTGTCCGGGAATGGGCTCAATGGTTTCTCAGTAGTAGCTTCAGTGTCACTGGAAGATTACTAAAAATTTTCCTCCTGTATTTTTCTTAGAAGCAGCGTTAGTTTGATTTTGAATGCTTTCACATGAGAATACATATCACAGACGGGTTTTCTTTTGCCTTGAAGCTGCAGGTTAAGGCCGTTCAGCAATTTTGTCACGTCAAAAAAGCAAGGTACCATTTCTATTCTGAATCAGTCAGCTCTGTGACAGTTTGGCTTTTTGTCTGAAGAAATGTCGAACTCAGAAAGCTGTAATCTATAGGTTTTTAATTTATATATGGGCATTTTGGTGCTGTAAACCTTGTCCAGAGGTCTCTTCCATAGAAATGTTAAAATAATTTACTCTATTCAGCTTGTTATTGCATCACTAAAGCAAAATTTAGCAAAAACTTAACTTTCATCTGGTTGGTTTGTTTGCAGGTAGAACAGTACAGGGGAAAACGTGATCTGGAGTCCTTTAAAGAATTTGTGGATAATCAGTTAGCAGCTGCTGCTTTAAAAGATAAGGATGCTGAAGATGCAAAAGGCAATGAAATACCACAGAACGCAGATTCTGTTAAAGATGAGGTAAGATGTGTATGTGATAGGATTTCTAACAGTGGAATTAAAATATTTATTGCAGCTCATGTTTAATAGGTCCAACGTCTGCATACTGCTGAAACTCTAGAGGTCCCCAGTGTTTATTAATAATTATTGTAAAAAGCTCAGGAGCTAGGTGCCCCATCTGCTTTTTCTGTAGCTCAGTTGAGCATCATGCTCCCCATCCCAACATCATAATGCATAATTCTATGGAATTGTCATGTTCAATTCTATACATCTGTGGAGCTAATCAAGTATGATAACCAACATGCAGCTTCTGACATTTGTAGTATTCTCCTCTGTAGGTCACTTTGGGTTAGACATCTTTGCCATTGTACAGTTAATTTCAGTTCATAGCTCTTTTTAAACCCCATCAGTACAAATTTAGGAATAGATTCTCTGATCATCACCAACTTAACATGATCCACCACTGCAGCATATTCAGTCTGCAAAGACTGAAAGACCCAAGGATATCTGCTTATGGTTATTGTTGTCCGTGTGTTTATTTGTTTGTTTCTTCTTGTTGTTTTAGTCCACTGTTAAAATCCTCACTGAAAGCAACTTTGATGAGTCTATTGCTAAAGGGATTTCCTTCATCAAGTTTTATGCTCCTTGGTAAGTGCTTCTCAATCATATCATAGATGATCAGCTTTGTTTAGTTTTAAAAGTGAAATAGTTAAGGTTTTAAGGAATAAAATAATTTGATGCCTCCATAAGTATTGGAATGGCAAGGCCAGTTTTTTTTTTTTTTTTTTGGGGGGGGGGGGGGGGGGGGGGGGGGACTTGGTGCAGCTATCATCTGGGTTTGAGATCAAAAGATGAATGAGATGATGGATCAGAATTTTAGCTTTCATTTCTTGATATCTTGTGTTAAACTTGGCACCTTTGGTGGCAGACCTCTGGATTTTTAGGTGAACAAAATAATAGGAACTTCCACGCACCATCCACTTTAATAGGAACAACTCATTTATTCAGCTGATTGGCTAACTGCATAAATGCACAGGTGTTCCTATTAATGTGGACAGTGAGTATACAGTCTTAAAGTAAATACCACTTAATATTTGGTTGCATATCCCTTGCTTGCAATAACTGCATCAACCCACTGACATCACTAAACTGCTTGTACCGCAGCTTCTTTCAGTTATTTGTTTTTTGGGGGTTTCTCTCTTCAGTCTCCTCTTCAGGAAGTGAATTCATGCTCAGTTGGGTTAAGGTTTGGTGATTGACTTGGCAATTCTAAAACCTTCTTCTGCTTTCCCCTGATGAAATCCTTGTGTGTTGGCAGTGTGTTTTTGGTCATTGTCATGCTGCATGATGAAGTTCCTCCCAATTAGATTGGATGAATTTCTCTGTAAATTGGTAGGCAGAATGTTTCTGTAGACTTCTGAATGAGTTCTGCTGCTACCATCATGAGTTGCATCATCAATTAATGTGTTTTATTCATTATGATTTATTGTTGATAATTAAAAGGGCATAGTTGATGAGGTGATTACCGACTGAGCTAGCTGGGCGCAGAGCATGAGACTCTTAATCTCAGGGTCGTGGATTTGAGCTCCACATCGCATGCCAAACCCGGCCACTGGGGTTGCACGAGCTAGTACACTCTCAGTCCCAGTTCCAAGCCCGGATAAAATGGGAGGATTGTGTCAGGAAGGGCATCCAGCGTAAAACCACTGCCAAATCAAATATGCAGATCATAAACCAGATTTCCATAAAGGAGATGGAGGATCCGCTGTTGTGACCTCTTCATCCTCTGGTTTCAAGGTCTCTGCTGCACAAAAAATGAGTCAAGATCATGACTTCAAAACCGCACAGTGGGAGTCAATATTGCCGTGTTGTCAACCCACATTTTTATTCATTTTGTCAAGACTATCAGGGTAGAAACTGGAGTATGCCTATATATGGGGTTTTACAGTACCTAATTGATGTATGTAGCTTCTTTTTTCCTAGACTAGGAAGGAACTAGACTTTTCTACTGTAAACTTTTCTAGGGTCTACATTGTAAGTAAAACAGATGGTCGTTACCATATAACCCTGTATATGCATATGCTACAGCTTCTACCTTAGGAGGTGATTTGTGAAAGGAAATCCCATTCCTCATTAGAGTTGGCAAGTTTGTGCTTATTAGGGCAGTGCCTCATACCCAGTATGCCAGTGTTTATTGTGTTTTATATTGAAGGTGTGGCCACTGCAAGAACCTGGCTCCTGTTTGGGAGGACCTGTCTAAGAAGGACTTTCCTGGCCTGACTGATGTCAAGATTGCTAAAGTGGATTGCACTGTAGAGAGGACACTCTGCAACAGATTTTCAGTGAGTCACATACTGTTGTTTCTGTAATTAAGGATTTATTTATTTTTTTTAATTTGAGCAGTTACATTCACTTGGCTCAATCTTATTTCAAGGTACTAGATACGGGTACCTTAAATGGCAACATGGTTTACAAAAACATTGAGTTACTTGCAATACAGTTGTCAAAAACAATTGGAAGCTACTTGCAATAGTACATTTAGCATTTAATAGCATTTAACTTCATAACATGGATAGTGCTTATCCTTCTACATTTATCTGGAAGCAATGAAAGGTAATACACATTCAGTGAGAATTCAAGGTTAAGTCTGCCACTGTTATCGAGGTCTACCAAGTTTTACATACTCGGGTGAAAGAGCAAAACCTTTAACAAGACCTTGTGTTTTAGCTAGTGTGCTAATATTAGCCAGTTAGCCTGCTAATATTGGTTGTTTTTGCTCTTTATTGCAATCCTGCAGCACCACTGTACCTGTTTTCAATACCTGAGTATACCACAGCTTAAAGCTGATGGTGGCATGCTAGCCAGCTAACACTAGCACGCTCGCTAAAATCTAAGGTTTTTTTGAAGGAGAAAGGATTCTCTCTGTTATAAGCTCTCATTGCACTGCTTGCCTTGAGGCACTGTAAATTATTTGACTCAAAGACAGTTGAAGGGAAAAGACTTCTGTTATGATGCCTCCTTCTTATGAAAACTCCAGACTGTAATTTTAAAATATTGAGTACGGTCTGTTAGTCGAGGGCGGTATGGCCAAAAATTTTAATCATGGTATAGCTTAACATTACCATACTATTGCTATATTGTGGGATTTATATTGGAACGTACACTCACTGTCCACTTTATTAGCATACAGCTATCTAATCAGCCAATCCTGAGGCAGCAGCGCAATGCAAAACAATCATGCAGATGTTTGTTGTCCTGTTTGTTGCATTACAGCCTGGAATTAAAATGGATTTTTGGGGGTTGTACCATTTGATTTACGCAACATGTCCACCACTTTGAAAGTGCAAAATATTTTTATTGTGACCCAAACAGTAATTAAGACAAAAAAAATCTCTTCTTCTCTTGTCAGGTTTGTAGTGATACCATATTCTTTCTATTTTGGTAGAATGGATTTAATGGTGCTCTTTGGGATGTTCAAAATATGGAATGGTATTTTTATTTTTTTTTTAATAACCCAGCCCTGATTCAGACTCCAGACACTTCTCCACAACTTGGTCTCTGACCTGTTTGGAGAGCTCCTTAGTCTTCATGTTGCTTGCTTAGTGGTGTTGCAGACTCAAGGGTCTTTCAGAACAGGTGTATTTATACTGACATCATGTGACGGATCATGTTACACTTTGATTGCACATAGGTGGACTTTAATCGTCTAATTATGTGGCTTCTGAAGTTAATTGGTTGGAACAGATCTTACTTTCGCGAGGCACTGTAATCACTCTTTACAACCCTGGTGTGCAGAAAAGCATCTCAGCATGCACAAAACATAGAACCTTGAGGTTTGACATGTTGTGCATTCTGAGATGATTTTCTGCTCACCACGGTTGTAAAGATTCCTTATTTGAGTTACTGTAGCCTCCCTGTAAGCTCAGACCAGTCTGGTCATTCTGCTCTGATCTCTCTCTCATCAACAAGGTGTTTTTCAGTCTGCAGACCCTCCACACACAGGGTGTTTTCTGTTTTTTGCACCATTCTGTGTAAACTCTATAGATTGGTGTGTGTGAGATTACCAGGAGATCAGCGGTTTCTGAAATACTCAAACGAGCTCTTGTGGCTCCAACAAAGTCACGGAGATCATTCGGATATTTGATGTGAACATTAACTGAAGCTCTTCACCTGTGTCTGCATGATTTTGTGCACTGCGCTGCATAAATGAGCAGGTGTACAGGTGTTCCTATTAAAGTGGATGTTGAGTGTGTCAATGTAAATTTCTTCAAATTCACAAGGACCACATTATTTACAGAAGTAAAATATTTATAGTACCAAACTTTATAACATTGCACAATTAGACTGACTATAAAGGTCAAGCATTTAAAATTCTCAATTATTGTTTTCCTATTGAACATGTAAATAAAAACTGAAAAAATAATACTGTTCCTTAAAATGCAAAATGGTAAACTTAATTTTAGTGTACAGTAAAAAAATTTTGTTTGTTTGTTTGTTACACACATAATTACATATACCGATCAGCCATAACATTAAAACCACTGACAGGTGACATGAAAATCATTGATTATCTTCTTTGTTACAATGGCACCTGTCAAAGGGTGGAATATACAGCAAGTGAACAGTCAGTTCTCGAAGTTGATGTGTTGGAAGCAGGAAAAATGGGCAAGTGTAAGGATCTGAGTGACTTTGACAAGGGCAAATTGTGATGTCTAGATGACTGGGTCAGAGCAACTCCAAAACAGGAAGTCTGGTGGGGTGTTCGTGGTATGCAGTGGTTAGAACCTACCAAATGTGGTCCAAGAAAGGGCAACTGGTGAACCAGCGACAGGGTCATGGGCATTCACGTGGATGTTACTTTGACATGTACCACCTACCTAAACATTGTTGCAGACCAAGTACACCCCTTCATGGCAGCGGTATTAACTAATGGCAGTGACCTCTTTCAGCAGGATAAAGCGCCCTACCACACTGCAGAATTGTTCAGCCTGGGACTGTATTTTATGTTTTGTATGTCATTAATATTGATGTGAAATTTTACTTTTGATTAAGAAAAAAAAAACATACTGGACTTTCATTGATCTTTCATTACTACAGGTGAATGGATACCCGACACTGCTGATATTTCGAGGAGGACAGTTGGTGGAAGAGTATAATAGCGGACGGGACTTGGAGAGCTTGCACAGCTTTGTCATGAAGCAAGCCAGAGATGAGCTGTAGCTCTACCTCATTACTCACAAATATCCTGTACTTATACCTGATGCTGTTCTGTGTTTTCTACTAGCTAGGCTAGCATGTATTTCCGTAAATGAAAACATGCTCCTGCAGAAATATACAAGAGCCATTCTTCAGCTTTCCATTCTTGCCTATTTTTTTATGAGAGCAGTTACTATAATTTTATCATTAAATGAAATCTGAATGTATTTGATTTCAGCTAAGAGCGTTTCACTTGGAGACCAATGGATGGAAAGGGTACTTCTGACTGACAACCACTTTTCCAGTAATAGAAATACCTCCTCTTTATTTTTTTTCTAAACTGTCTATTTAGCATTATAATCTGTCTTATTGGGCCAACAATACAGTTTACTGTTACTCTAAGAAGAATCTTGTAACTTGGCTCTCAGGGAGAACTTTTTGTTTTAAATAAGGAGTTGTTCCTTCATTCTGCCTTTTCTCTTACCCTTTTCACCCCTAGTTCGTAGTTTATGCTTGAAATATGTTGCTTCTTTACACTTAAAAACTACACATTCGTGTTTCGTCTCATGTTTCAGTTTTGTAAGGTTTGCCTGAGGGAAAACTCAGCCTTTAAAGCCATCTTCAGTCATCACTCGTCTGTATATTTCCCAGTTTGTCTTACTTATTACACTTGACCAGTTGATCATCATACCCTTTTAGAGCTAGTACACAGTGATTAGTGCAGGCAAAACACAAGTCCAAGACTCACATTGAGAACCAGTGGTGGGGTTTTAGGGAGATTTCTGAAAGGTAATTTTTCTGCAGAAGCCTTTATCTAGCCTTTATGGTAGAAAATGTAACTTTTGATTCAAGAATTAGCATCATGATATGACACTTGAAAATTAAAATGCTAAAACATCAATTTTAGCACTACTTACAAGTTTAAAAGAACACTGCAATTTTGTATACGTATGATTATTCTCACATACATTTTATTTTTTTTCTATACCTTTTTCTATACCTGAAAGATTAATGAAAGAAAAAACACATACACCTTGTCCATGCAGAATGCAGTACATGCAGAAGCAGAGCAGTATCTTTCACTACCAAATGATTTTGTACAAAACCACTTTAAAAATTGTTCTACATAAAAAATGTCATTAAAATTTTTAAGTCCAAAAACTGAGCCATTGCATATCTCTGTAAAGTGCTTCTAAAAGTGGTGGAATAAATAACTTGGAATACTTCAGCGATTTTGCACACAGATATAGTGGCTTGCAAAAGTATTCCACATTTGTTGATATTCCACATTTGGAGTTTTGTGGGTGTTACTAAATGCAAATGAGCTGTGTCACAAACATGCACCCACATAACCCTAGCGCTTACTGAGATTACATGCCAGCGAACTTCATTAAAAATCTTTAAAACCTAACAGCTTTGACAGTTCTGCAGCAATGCTTTGTCTTGCTTTTCGGGTTAACTGTTTTAACAGACCCTCAGCTCTTTTTTTTTTTTTTTTTTTTAAATAAATATTGTTGCAGGGCTCTAGACAAACAAAAATCTCATGGAGGCTTTGGCTCCCAAACCCAAAGTATTTAGGAACCAAATCAGATTTTTAGGAGCCAAAATTTCCTTTATCAATCAATAAAAATGTATACTTCACTGTTCTCTCAGGTTTGCTGGTACAATCCAGAATTCATAGGTCAATAATAGCAAGATGACCTGGGCCCAAGGTAGCAAAGCAGCCCCAAGCCATGATACCACCATCCCAACATGCTTCACAGTTGGGATGAGGTTCTTATGTTGGAATGCAGTGTTTGGTTTTCGCCAAACATAATGCTTTCTATTTAAACCAAAAAGTTCTGTTTTGGATTCATCTGTCCATAGAACATTCTTCCAATAGCCTTCTGGCAAAACTACATGGTCTTGAGCAAACATCAGACAGGCATTAGTGTTCTTTTTGGAGAGTAGTGGCTTCCTCCTTGCTATCCTGCCATGCATGCCATTCTTGTCCGGTGTTTGCCTGATGGTGGACTCCTGAACATTGACATTACTCAATGCAAGAGTGGCCTGTAGGTCCTTAGATGTTAACTTAGGGATCTTTGTGACTTCCCATTGTATTATTCGCCGCACCCTTGGAGTATTTTTTGCTGGACGACCACACCCTGGGAGAGTAACAGTGGTGCTGAATTTCCTCCATTTGTATATCATCTGCCTCACAGTGGATTAGTGGAGGCCAAACTCTTTAGAAATATTTTTGTAACCTTTTCTAGCCTGGTGAGCATTGATAATTCTTTTTTTGAGGTCCTCAGTAATCTCCTCGACACATGCCACATTTCAATAAACCTGTATGGTGAAGACCATGCTTTGATAGTAAAGACCCAAAGTTTATGTTCTTGAAACATGGAAGGGCCTCCTAAACACATGCTTGATTGTCATCCCCTTGATTGAAACACCTGAGACTTGAACTCGTACTCCTAGAGGTTCACTTACTTTTTCTGACAAAGATATTTAATGTTGGATAATTTTGCTCAATAAATAAATGTGAAATGTTTGTCATTTGTTTAATTGGGTTCTCTTTATCTAGTTTTAGGACTTAGGTGTCAATCTGATCACATTTAAGGTCACATTTAATGCAGAAATACAGAAAATGGTAAAGGGTTCACAAACTTTCTAGTGGCACTGTATTTCTTTGTGAACTCAATCTGGCCTTCCAGATCTTACTGATGATGAGTAGTATGCATCTTGTGGTATGGCCTCTATATTTCTTCTGTCGAAGTCTCCTTCAAACTGTGGATTGTGATGCCTTTACCCCTACCCTGTGAAGGTAATATCACTGACTGCATGACCTTAGCGAAGTAGGTGGGTAAGGTTAGCCAGACACTCATTTTTAAATGAACTCCACTGAGAGGATGAGTGGCGCATAAAAGATGGCTAACTTACTGCATCTGTTAGAGCTAGATGAAAATTATGGAGCAGCATTTTTTATTTATTTATTTTTTTTGAAAACTATGTTGTGCTGAGTGTAAATGTTGAATGCTGTTTACCAGTATATTCTCAGTTGTTACCCTTATATAAAGCTAATTATGCTTGCATGCCTTTGATTAAAATGATAGATGAGCCAGTGTAAGCTAGCTAGCACATGGTAGCTCAATCAGTCATGTCTTAAAGCTCTTAAATCTCCTAAAGTCTTTTCTAAATTTAACCAATTTAAGGTGTGTACTGAACCTGAAAAAACCTTTGTCCTAATATATTTGCTTCAAATCATTTAAAATAAAAAATGTTTGATTTTGAGGTAAGATGTTAGGAAAGGTACTTTAATGAGCATAAAAAGCTGAAGGTTTTTTTTTTTTTTTTAAGCCTATTGAACTTGTGTCCTAAATTTTGTTAACACCATCAGATATTAAAAAAAAAAAAAATCAGGTACCTTTGTGGTCAGCTAAAATTCTAAGAACCTTTTAGCCACTTCCTGTTTCATCCCCATGCCATGAGAGCATTTGTGTGTTTCAGGCTAGAATAACTAGAGAGAGGTTGTCACTGGAGGAGTGAAGGAGAAGGAATAGAGAGTATCAAAAAAGAAGAAGAGAAAAAAAATGAGTAGCCAGTCTGAGTTGAAAGTGGAGTGTGTGAGAAAGGAGAGGCAACGATGGAGAAAAGGGGTAGAGGAAGGCAAAAATAAACAAATGATTTGGATGAAAGAGAAAAGACACATCAGAGAAGATTTTGGAAACAAACAAAAAAAATTCAAGCGAGTGTGGGAAAAGAGCACAGAAAGGGCTACAACAGCTTAGCCCTTTCATCCAGGAAAAGATACTCGAGAGATTAAAGCATTGAAGGATAAACTTGACAATCTTGTCATGAGTCTCTACTAAGACCAACTAAGGAATGAAACATGTCATGTTCACTTAGTTCAAATCCAAACCAAAGAATCCAGCATAGTAGGAAATTGTAATGAAACCACAGTCATTGTGCATGTTTACTTTTCTGAGGCATAGAAATGTAAATACAGTTCTTAAATACAGCATTGTTGCAAACTTCCCACAGATTACTCTTCATACTGGTATGTTCTATATAAAACATTTGAAGGCAGCATTATGCACATTATTTCAGAGTTGGACTCTTTCATTTCATGAGAAAGTGTCCAGCAGCAGCCTTAGTAGTGGCCAGCTATACCACATTACCAATGATGACTTGCAGACTTCATGCAACCCTTGAAGTCCATCCCAAAAACAAGGAAGATTCACCAGGTAACAGCTCAGGGGAATAGCATCCAGCTATAGGCAGCTTTCATGTTTTTTTCAGTGAGCCACATACAGCAGGTGCCAGTGTTTACTAAAGTAGCCCAGGTACTTACAATTTGGATGTTACCACTCAGCACAGAGATGAAGGCCAAGACTGCAGTGCTGCTGTAGCATATAAATTGTGTACATTGGAACAAAATGTTGTTTCCGCAGGACCATGGTGCAACACACAACAACAATATAGTGGCAAAGTCTGCAGGACTACTTAAAGTGCAAATATATGACGGTGTGAGATGAGTGCAAACAATACAATAAATACACAGGCCAGTGAATGACAGGACAAGAGAAACAGTGAGTGGGGGGGGAAAAGAGCAAAAAATCTGTCTGTAAACTGTTATGACTGTGATAGGAGCAATTGACTGTAGTAGTGATAAAAGAGCCAAAATAGTAAAAGCCATTTTTAATCAGCAATTATAAAGTGCAGGTGTGCAGTGATGGATGTACAGTGGTAGCTGTTGGGAGGTTTGATTAGTCCAGATGAGTGTTGAGAGGCAGCAGTGTGTTGAATATTCTCACTACCTCAGGAACTGTTGCAGAGTCTTGTGGTGGTGGCACAGATGCTCCACTATCTTCTGCCAGATGGCAGACACATGGAAAGTCCATGATTGCGGTGGGAGGGGTTGTCTACAATGCTGGTGGCCTTGCGGATAGACCCTGATGATCTTCTCAGCTGTCCTCCCAATCCGCTATAGGGTCTTGCAGTCTGCGACTGTACAGTTCCCATACCAGACGGTGAGACAGTTGGTCAGGACATTCTCTATTGTCCCTCTGTAGAATATGTTGAGGATGGGAGGGGGGATTAGCTCTCTTCAACCTCCACAGGAAATGGAGACAGTACTGGGCTTTCTTGGCCATGGAGGAGGTGTTGAGAGTCCAGGAGAGGTCCTCTGTGATGTGCACACCAAGAAACTTTGGATTTTGTCTCTCTTCATAGTTGTTCTGTTGATGTGAAGTGATAAGTGGCCCCTGGCATCATTCCGAATGGAGATTGGCTTGCATGTTTCCATGTTTCTGGTTTTATATTAAGCTTAATTAATAAATTCATTTTCCTTAAGCACAGATGAGAGACATCATTTGAAATTTTAGAAGTATGACTTTGCATATCCTTCAGTTAATATTTAATGATGGTCTCTTATTAAAATATGTTCTATTTTTGGGAAGTTTCAAATCAAAATAGTCCATGTTTTAGAATAGTGATGGTGTGATGGAGTATAATTACTTTTCACTTTATGAAATTCAAAGGTTCAGTTTGGAGTTTTATATAAAGTTTTCTTTATGATTCACGAATTTATAACATTTGACAAATGTTTGGTGATCATTTTAAAGGATGCATTTTCTGTTTCTTACCACTATCAGATTTGCGTCACCACAGTTAATGCCTTGTCAACTCTGTCAGATGAACCTTTGAATTTAAACCAAAAATGTGTTTAACTAATCATTACATTTCAAAGTTCAAATGTGTTTTTTTATGTATATCAAAATTATTTTGCTTCCTGGAAATTAAATGCAAAAGTGGTTGATCTACACTCACTGAAAACTTTATTAGGAACACCTGTACACCTACTCATTCATGCAATTATTTAATCAGCCATGGCATGATTATTGGTCCCAGATGAGCTGGTTTGAATATTTCTACAACTGCTGATAATCTGGGACAGACAGGCTACAATAATTCCGATAACCACTCTGGACGATTGCAGTGAGCAGAAAAGCATCTCAGAGTAAACACGACGAACCTTGAGGTGGATGGGCTACAACAGAAAACCACGTCAGGTTCCAATTCTGTTAGCCAAGAATATAAAGCTGAGGCTTTCCAAAACTGAACAGATGAATTGATTTCTGCTGAGGTGCACAGATGGTAATGTGCATTTCTTTGTGCCTTATGGTGTTGACAAAAAATCTACTGTTGATACAACTACAATGGATATTAAAAAGTGTACACACCCCATTAATGTGGCAGGATTTTGTGATGTAAAAAATGAAACCAAGATCATGTCAGCACTTTTTCCAACCTCAATGAGAAATTACAATGTATAAAAAAATTAAGTGAAAAACAATCAATTTTTTTAGAGGAAAATAGAAAAAATAAAAAATTTGCAATAACCTGGTTGCATAAGTGTGCACACCCTTTTATAATTGGGGATGTGGCTGTGATCAGAATCACATTCAATCTCATGTTCAAAAGTAATTATCATATAGCTGTCATCAATGAAATTATTCTGATTAACCCCAAATAATTACCAGCTGTTTCTGTAGGAATTTCTTCACATCTTCTTGGTCGATGCCTTTCAGCAAGAGATACCATGCATGCTCTGTTAGCTCTTTGCAGATCTTGGCTTCAGCAGTCAGATGAAAATCTGCAAAGAGCTAACAGAGCATGCATGGTATCTCTTGCTGAAAGGCATCGATCAAGAGAGGGGTATAAAAGAATTTCCAAAACATTAGATATACCATGGAACACTGTAAAGGCCATCATCAACAAAAATAGAGAAAATGGAGCACCACAGTGACATTACCAAGAACAGGACATCCCTCCAAAATTTATAAAAGGACAAGACAATAACTTACCAAGGAGGCTGCCAAGACACCTACAGCAACATTTAAGAAGCTGCAGGGATATCTCACAAGTACTGACTAATCTCTGCATGTGACAACAATCTCTCATTCTTCACATGTCTGGGCTATGGGGTAGGGTGGCTATACGGAAACCCTTTCTCACAAAAAACATCCCAGCTCAACTAAATCACCCCAAACCATGTGGCAAAATGTGTTATGGTTTGATGAGGCCATAACACAAAAGGAATAATAATTCCATAATTCCAAAAGGTATGTTTAAAAAAAAAAAAAAACTCATCACCAGAAGAACACCATACCCATGGTGCAGCATGGTGGTGACAGCATCATGCTTTAGGGCAGCTTTTCTTCAGCCAGAACTGGGGCTTTTATCAAGGTGGAGAGAATCATGAATAGCTACAAATACCAGTTAATGCAGTTAGTGCAAAACCTTCAGGTGTCTGATAGTAAGCTGAAGATGAAAATGAATTTCACCTTTCAGCACAAAAATGACCCAAGGCCTACATCCACATAAAAAAGGAATGGCTTAATCAAAAGAAAATCAGTGTTTTTGAATGACCTAGCCAGAGCCCAGACCTGAATCCAACTAAAAATCTGTGAGGTGACCTGAAGCGGGCTGTGCACAGGAAATCCCTTGCAATTTGATGGATCTAGAATGTTTTTGCAAGAAAGACTGGGAAAATATTGCCAAGTCAAAACATGCCACGCTGATAGCCTCTTGCACAAAAAGACTGAGTGGTGTAATAAAATCAAAAGGTGCTTCAACAAAGTATTAGTTTAGGGTTGTGCACACTTATGCAACTAGGTTATTGTAAGTTTTTAATTTTTCCTATTTTTCCCTAAAATGTTTGGTTTTTCACTTTATATACGTTGTAATATCAGATTGAGGGGGTAAAATGTTCTGACATGATTTACCTTGGTTTCATTTTTTTACACCACACAAACCTGCCATTTTAACAGGGGTGTGTAGACTTTTTATATCCATTGTAACATCTGATTTGTATATTTAGAAATATGTATAACTGGGAGGTTGCACGAAGACATGGTTTGACAGCCAAAACCTTGTTTTACAAAGACATGTATTTAGTTCTGGGACCTCATTTATCAATCTTTTAGTAAAGTTGTGTGTAAATGTTTGGGTAAACCAAACATAAAAATGTCTTTACAGAAGTTTCAGCAACACTAATTTTCTTCTTATTCACATGTGTGTTGATATAAGCCAATAAGCTGTAAAGTGCAAGGTGTGTGCACACCACAGCTCATTTGCATTTATTGATGTCCATAAAACTCCATAAAAGGAAATAGAGAGCAGAAAGCATGAAATGATGACTCAATGACAAAAGAAAAGGAATCCGAGACAGAAGTGGAAGTTATGTGAATCATGTCTATGCCAGAAAAAGATGTTAGAAGTCTCTCATTAGAAGCTCATGTAAATAATACAACTATGATAGCATTTTTTCATCTTAGATATACAGTCAGATCCATAACTATTTGGACAGAGACACAATTTTTTGTAATTTTTGCATCTGTATACCACCACAATGGATTTGAAATGAAGCAGCTTTAATTCAAGGGGTTTAACCGTTGCATTAACCATTTAGGAATTACAGCCACTTTTTACAGAGTACCTCCATTTTCACAGGCTCAAAAGTAATTGAACAAACTAACAATCATAAATATTAGAATTATTTTTAATACTTGGTTGCAAATCCTTTGCAGGCAGTCCTTTGACTCTCTGAAGTCTGGAACCCATGGACACCATCAAATTCTGAGTTTCCTCCCTTGAGATGCTTTGCCAGGCCTTCACTGCAGCCGCCTTCAGTTGCTGCTTGTTTGTGGGTCTTTCTGCCTTCAGTTTTGTCTTTAGTAAGTGAAAAGCATGCTCTGTTGGGTTGAGATCATCGGACATTTAAGAACATTTAATTTCTTAGCGTTAAGAAGCTCTTGGGTTGCTTTCACACTTCGGTTTGGGTCATTATCCATCTGTTCTGTGAAGCGCCGTACTATCAGTTTTGCAGCATTTGACTGAATCTGGGAAGAAAGCATAGCTCTATACAATTTAGAATACATGCTGTTACTTCTATTAGCAGTCACATCATCAATAAACACCAGTGACCCAGTCCCCTTGGTAGCCATGCATGCCCATGCTGTAACACTTCCTCCATGTTTGACAGATGATGTGGTATGCTTTGGCTCATGAGCCCTTCCTTTCCTTCTCCATACTCTTCTCTTCCCATCATTCTGTTACAAGTTAATCTTGCATCAGAACTGGTCTTTTTTTTTTTT
>CM040996.1:8386511-8416118 GCA_022985145.1 Pangasius djambal | reverse complement strand
CCTGTGGTTTGCATCTTGAGGTAAACCATCTGTATTTACATTCATGAAGGCATCTCTTCATTGTTGACTTTGACAATGATACGCCTACCTCCAAATCTGAGTGTTCTTGACTCTAGATGTTGTGAAGGGGTTTGTCTTCACCAAGGAAAGAATTCTGTGATCATCACTCAGGTTTTTTTGATGGTGAAGTGGTATTCTTGGCAGAGTCCTTGCTTGCACTTTGCACACAATGTCCATACTCTTAAGCCACAAACTACACATTACTCCTGCTGCCTGATGAGATGCCAGTAATCCTGATTCTATCTGCCCTCCAGTCCTGCCTGATCCATCCTTATGCTCTACTTATGCTTGGAACTTCCTTTATGTGAGAATCAGTTCAATTCAGGTTTATTTGTATAACGCTTTTAACAATAGACATTGTCACAAAGCAGCTTTACATAAATAAATACATTCAAATTAAATTAAACCAAAGTAAATTGTAAATATAAACAAGCATATCTTTTGTAAAATAAGGGATACAGTTTTTCCCCATGCTTTGTCTCCTTACCCCTAAGAATGTGCCTTTTGGACCTTTTAGCTCCATCCACTCTTAATATGCAAAACATACGTTTGAGAACTTGTCCTAGGCTTTTTGTCCTATCTTCACAATTTTGGTTTCAAAAAGCTATTCAACTGAGTGTGAATCTCAATAATTATCAAAAACATGTTGACATTTGTATGCAATATGGCCACCACATGTCAATCAGTTATATTGCAGCAGAGCCTAAATTACTTAAACAGCTAAATAAAACACTAAAACATTTTTATATCAGCAGAATTCCTGAGTCCTCCTGCATCTTCTAGCCATAAAGTTTAATTACTTTTGGCTGATATGCATTCTGCCATCTTTCATTTTCCTTTTAAATTTACCTTTTTTTCAAATTAGTCCTAGGATGTTCATCTGATCAGTGGAAAATGACATTTATCAACTAGAGAGGCTTCTGACACAAACATACTGAAACAACTGGCCAAACTGTTTGGCTGATACAGGTCAATGAAATTTTAGGTCACTCTATGTATGTAATAAATTAGCTGTACTTTCTGACTGCAAAGTCAAATTTCTACAATCTTTACATATTCAGTAGTACACTCTATGGCCCCAGCCCCCAAATTTTATAACAATTGGCCTATAGGGGGTGCTCTAACTAAAATAAATAATTCATATACAGTATCTCCTCAGCCTCTTTCATAAATGAAGATGAAATTTGCTCTGCTCTTTCTTGGTCAAAATTGAAAACTTTATGTCAAGTTATTTTTCTATTTAATACATTTGGGGAAGAAATATAGCCTACCAAAAACTGTATACTCAGAAAATGGCAGACTTTTGGACCCCAGGCTGTGTGTGTGTGTGTGTGTATCGCCAGGAAAAGCGAGAAATGGGAGTATACACCGATCAGCCCTAATATTATGACCACCTGCCTAATATTGTGTTGGTCTCCCTTTTGCTGCCAAAACAGCACTGACCCATTGAGGCATGGACTCCACGAGATCCCTGAAGGTGTGCTGTGGTATCTGGCACAAAGACATTAACAGCAGATCCTTGACATCACACTTGATGGCCAGCACACCCCACAAATGTTTGATTGGATTGAGATCTGGGGAATTTGGAGGCCAAGTCAACACCTTGAACTCTGCCATGTTCCTCGAACCATTCCTGAACAATGTTTACAGTGTGGCAGGGCGCATTATCCTGCCGAAAGAGGTCACTTCCAGGTGTACCTGGTCTGCAACAATGTTTAGGTAGGTGGTATGTGTCAAAATAGCATCCACATGAATGCCAGGACCCAAAGTTTCCCAGCAGAACATTGCCCAGAGCATCACACTGCCTCCACCAGCTTGCGTTCTTCTCATAGTGCAGGCTGGTGCCATCTCTTCCCCAGGTAAACGATGCACAAGCACCCGGCCTTCCACTTGATGTAAAAGAAAATGTGATTTATCGGACCAGGCCACCTTCTTCCATTGCTCCGTGGTCCAGTTCTGATGCTCACCTGTCCATTGTAGACCTCTGTCCACTGCCAAAAGTGCCAGCATTGGCACTCTGACCGGTCTGTGGCTACACAGCCCCATACGCAGTAAGCTGGGATGCACTGTGTGTTCTGACACCTTTCTATCATAGCCAGCTTTAACTTTTCAGCAATTTGTGCTACAATAGCTCTTCTGTGGAATCAGGCCAGACGGACTAGCCTTCACTCCCCACGCGCATCAGTGAGCCTTGGGCACCCATGACCCTGTCGCTAGTTCACCGGTTGTCCTTCCTTGGACCACTTTTGGTAGGTACTAACCACTGCATACCGGGAACACCCCACAAGGCCTGCCTTTTTAAAGATGCTCTGACCCAGTCATCTAGCCATCACAATTGGGCCGTTGTCAAAGTCTCTCTAATCCTTACGCTTGCCCATTTTTCCTGTTTCCAGCACATCAACTTCGAGAACCGACTCATCATTTGCTGACTAATATATCTCAACCCTTGACAGGTGCTATTGTAACGAGATAATCAATATTATTCACTTCGCCTGTCAGTGGTCATAATGTTATAGCTGATTGGTGTATATCTTTGTTTTCAGCAGAGATGATCACGTGTGTTAAAGAGGCTGTGGTCCCTTTAAATAGGTTTCACTGGATTGACCAATCAGAGTGCACCATTCACGAGCACCAAACTCGGGAGGAGTAAAAGACTTGCGCACGTCTCAAGAACAACTGAAAGTTCAGTTTATTTAGTTCGTTAAGTTTATTTAGCAGATGGTTAGTTTATTTACCTTCAGTAAGGTGTACTGTGTGTGCATATTAAGTAACTATGACCATGCTATTTTCATTGTTGTTTGACTTGAATTAAGCCAAATGCTTTATGGTAATGTTCCCTGTGATATATGCGGTTACGCCTGTGGCATTAGTATGGTTGTTACGGTGAATTCTGCACCTACTTTGTATTTAAATTGCAGTGGTGACTTAAAGAATATAAGTGGATGTAATGTGTTTTTATGGCTTGTGATACTGTAGTTTATATTTAACTAGTATACAGAGCTGCGCTGTTGTTTGTAGCTTGCACATGCGCACTGCGTCAATCACACAGTCAGCACGTGAAGACCTTATGTTTGAGAGTAGTCTGTATCCGCCCACAAGCGATGCAGCCATTATTATAGAGAATGTTTGAGGAGGAATATTGTATATTATTTATATTATGCATATAATACTCAAAATGACTGATGTTATAGTTCTATAGGGTTGCTCGCATGTGTATTATTATTGCAGCCACCTTATTTTCAGCATTGCAATGTCTGTTATGGTTTGGTTTTGTGTAAGACTTCCGGTTATCCATTTCTAGTTATTTCAGCCGGCTAGTTTGTTGATTCATCATAGCATCTATTGAAACTGCCAGTTAACATCTTATATTCAATGCTTGTGCCTATGGATTCACGGAAAAATGGTATTGTGTATTGGGAATATTCCTGTCTGACGTGATTCCCAATGCTATAGTGAAATTACTAGGATTTCAACTATACAGAGCCGATCGAGTCCCTGATCTTTGTATTAAGAAAAAAGGAGGATCAAGGATCTCAATCAAGGCTGGTGCAAAGACATATCCATCTTATTAAAAATATGCTCCGTCAGTATGGAGGTAATGTTTGTCAAATGCAACCCTTTTTACTCACCCTGTGAATTTACATCTGTTATACTGGCCACTGGCCAATGCTTACCAGACAAGAAGAATTAGCAGACATGGTCACAGAGATTCAAAAAGCACACCCAGACTTTGGAATAATGCTATGATCCAACTCAATCCTGCATATAGACAGAAACTAAAAGCAGTGAAGTCTGAAAAAAAGCTATAAAGACATGGACTAGTGAAGCAGTTGAAGAACTACAGCAATACCCCAGTGCCACAGACTGGGATATGTTTAAATCAAGTACCCACAGTATGGATTAGTATACAGACACAAACACATCTTACATCAGCTTCTGTCAGGTAAACTGTAGACAAGAGGAATTCAAGAAAGCAAAACTCACGTTTGAGAAGGCTACCAAAGTAGCCAAACAGCAATACTCTCATTAACTGAATCAACAACTTGATGCTAACAATTCCTCCTCAGTCTGGAAGGGTCCCCCGTACTGATGACCCCCATCTTCCAAACCAGCTAAACACCTTCTGCAGATTTGAGAGATGGCCCATTAGGTGCCTAATCTATCACCTACTCAGCGAGTCCTCTTTCCCAGTCCTGTCATCCCCCTACACCCCCCCCCCCCCCCCCCCCCCCCCCCCCCCCCCCCCCCCCCCCCCCCCCCCCCCCCCCCCCCCCCCCCCCCCCCCACACACACACACACACACACACAGACACAGACACACACACACACCCCTGTTCATCATCACAGAACAAGAGGGGAGAAGACAATTCAAAAGACTAAATGTAAAGAAAGCTGCTGGCCCTGACTGTTGCACCTGGAACGCTCAACCAATATGGTGCTCAGCTGTCTCCACCTTTACGGACATGTTCAACTGGTCATTGGAGCTGAAAACCGTTTCAGCATGCTTCAAGACATCGGTCATCGTTCCCGCTCCAAAATCCACCACAGCAGATCATTGGTCCACCTGTTTGATTTGGCACAGGTTTTACACCAGATGCCCTTCCTGACACAACCCTTCTATTATATCCAGGCTTGGAACTGACATTGAAAGTACACTCCTAGTGGTTGGATTGGTTCCCTGCCCAGGAATCAAACCCAGGCCACGGTGGTGAGAGTGCAGGAGCCAAAGGCAATTTTCTTAGCCGCTAAACCACGAGGGACACATTGACCCTAGGCTATACTGGCGCAATTCTGTACTGCCTCTATAGCACACATCCTTGCATCTGCCATCACTATCTGATTTGGTGCAGTCTCCTCCAGAGAAAAGAGGAAGCTGCAACGGACTATCAAGACCACTGAGAAAATCATCGGCTGCAGTCGATGTTATTGAGGTGAGCAGGAAAAAAAAAATCAATGACATCTCCCACCCTGCTAATTACCCATTCCAAAAACCACCATCAGGAAAGCAATTCTGGTCCCTGATGCAGAAAACTGCATGGCATCGAAACAGCTTCTTTCCAGTGGCAATTTCTGTGGCTATTATTTATGATATATCACAACTGTTCCACTCCGTTTAATGCACCCTTAACTGCATCCAGCTGATATTTCTACCTCCACTGTAATGTAAATTACAACTAAGAGTACCATTTCCGCTTTAGGTGCAATATTTGTATATTAGGATGGTAACTGTGTTGTGCTGTCTGAGTTCATGTTGTGACCAAACATGAAGAAAAATTCCTAATACATGTAAATGTATATAGCAAATAAGTGATTCTGATTCTGCTAAACTGCACCAGAGCTGGATGTGAGATGCCATAGGATCTCCACCGCTTCCTAAAAATGAAGAACTTCTTTGGCATTCGTTAAAAGCTTTGAATCTAAAGAAACCACTGAAGTGACTATGTTTGATCTTTTCACTTTGTCGACAGAAGCATTCGGATCCAGAGAAGAGTTTGGGCTCTGATGCACCAGTGAAAACTCCTTAGCGGCTTGTCTTGTCAGGAGGATATCAACACAGATATGTACAGTCTCCTCCGAAAGTACTGGAACAGCAAGGCCAATTCTTTTGTTTATACACTGAATACATTTGGGTTTGAGATCAGAAGATGAATATGAGATGACATTAGAATATCAGCTTTCATCTTCTGATATTTACATCTAGATGTGTTAAACAACCCAATTTTTAGGCAAGCAAAAGTGATGGAACAGATAGTCTTAAAATTAATGAAAGTAAATAAACACTTAATGTTGAACATGGAGCTGCCAGGCAGGAGGCGAAGAGGAAGGCCAAAGAGGAGGTATATGGAGGTAATAAATGAGGATATGAAGCTAGTGGGTGCAAGTGTTGAGGATGCAGAAGATAGGGATAGGTGGAGAGTGATGATTCGCTGTGGCGACCCCTGAAGGGAAAACCCGAAAGAAGAAGAAGAAGAAGAAATAAACACTTAATATTTGGTTGTGTATCCCTTGCTTGCAATAACTACGTCAAGCCGGTGATGCATTGACATCAACAAACTATTGTATTTTTCTTTTGTGGTGCTTTTACTGGCTTGTACTGCAACTTCTTTCAGTTGTTTGTTTTTTGTTTTTGTTTTGTTTTGTTTTGTTTTTTTTTTGGGGGGGGGTTAACTGGGTTAAGGTCTGGTGATTGACTTGGCCAGTCTAAAACATTCCACTTTTTCCCCTGATGAAATCCTTTGTTGTGTTGGCAGTGTGTTTTGGGCCATTGTCTTGCTGCATGATGAAGTTCTTCCCAATTAGATTGGATGCATTTCTCTGTAAATTGGCAGACACATTGTTTCTGTAGACTTCACTTGTAGACTGAATTAATTCTGCTACCATCGTGAGTTAAATCATCAGTAAAGATTAGTGAGCCCATTCCAGAAGCAGCCATGCAACCCCAAGCCATGACACTACCTCAACCATGCTTAACTGATGAGCTTTTATGTTTTGGATGGGCAAATCCATTCTTTCTCCACACCTTGGCCTTTCCATCACTTTAGTAGAGGTCAGTCTTAGTTTCAGAACTTTTGTGGCTCATCTTTATATTTCTTTGCAAATTCCAATCTGGCCTTCTAATTCTTACTGCTCATGAGTGGTTTGCATCTTGTGGTATGGCCTAGTATTTCTGCACTTGTCTTCTTCAAATGGTGGATTGTGATACCTTCAGGGGTGCCCTGTGAAGGTTGTTGGTGATGTCACTGACTGTTGTTTTTGGGCTTTTCTTCACAGCGCTCACAATATTTCCGTCATCTAATGCTGTTGTTTTCCTTGGCCATCCTGTTCCCTGTCTGGTTGTTAGTACACCAGTGGTTTCTTTCTTTTTCAGGACATTCCAAATTGTTGTATTGCTTATGCACAATGCTTGTGCAATGGCTCTGATCGATTTTCCCTGTTTTCTCATCTTCAAAATGGCTTGCTTTTCTCCCATAGACAGCTCTCTGGTCTTCATGTGGGTTTGTCCTTTTTAACAACAAATGCAGTCTTCACAGGTGAAACCTAGGGCTCAAACCAAGAGTAGACTTTCAGAGCTATTAATTCTTTAAACAATCAATTTAACAGGGCACACCTGGGCATCAGTCACATGCTCCAGTATTTTTGATCACTTGAAAAAGTGGGTGGGTTCAAACAAAAGGTGCCATATTTTAAGTTGTTTAGCACATTTAGATGTAAATATCAGGAAATGATATATCAGGATAATATCAGGAAATGATATTTACATCTAGATGTAACGATTTATATCTAAATGTAAATATTCATCTTTTGATCTCAAATCTAAATCTGTTCAGTGTATAGCAAGAACAAAAGAATTGGCAATGCCGGACTGTATGTTAAACTGCATATGAATGAAGTTAAATGTTACTGAGCTTAGGTAGTTGTTTGATAGCCCAGTGGTGTCTATTGTCCCTAAACAGCAGCTGATGCAGATAAGGATAAAGTTATATCAGGAGTTGTATGTTCTCTGACGAAACCCTGAGACTGGCTAGCTAGCAAGCTAACATTAGTTATGATGTTTCCTAACAGTAGCTTGCAGCATCAAATAGCTACACTAATAGTTCAGAATTAGCAAAGTCAAAAACACGTTGACATTTGTAAACAACATGGCCACCACTTGTCAGACAATACTAATGAGCCAGATTACTCAGAGCAGTTTGGGGCATGGTCATAAAAAGGACAGATAACTGTTTTTCTGGAATCGTACGTCCCATCGAGCTAATTTGGTAGGGTGCATCTATATGCTAATCTGTTAGTAGATTTTTTATGCTGACCTAATTAATTAAAAAACATCAAAATCATGGCCGTCATCAGCCAAATCAGCTTTCAGCAAGCATTTAATAGTTAACAGTAACCTATTGTCATGAAACTTGAATGGTACAGTAGGTTCGGTTAGGGAACCACTACTATCTGATGCAATCTTACTCAACTTGGCCACTTGGAGGTGCTATTCATGTTTGTGCACACAAAACAAGCAATCTCTTGGAAGATAAGGTTTTTTTAAATTGTTTTTTAAATTGTTTTGGTTGCTCAAATTCTAAAACAACCCTGCCTTTTCGACTGTTTAGCTCCACCTACGAAAATTCGTCATTATTTGCATAATATCTGAAACCTACTTTTGTAAACTGGTCCTGGGATCCTTGGCCAATTTTCAAAATCTTGATGTGAAAATACTCAGGTGTGTGTGAACCTCAATAACTATCAAAAACATGTTGACAATATGGCCACCATACTTTAATCAGTTCTAAGGAGATGGAGACTAATTTACACATACAGTTTTAACTCATGATTGCTTGCATGGTTTCACACAAAACTTATACAGGACTAGTACACTATGCAACTCACTCAAAATATTCAGTAGATTCAGCAAATTACTAGCACAGAAATTGTAATATTCAAGAATGATTAAAAACGTGCTGAGATTTGCAAACAACCTGGTCTCCATATGCCCATCAATCCAAGTGAGGCAGAGTTTGATTTACTAAAACAGCAGTAACTGAGGACTGGTTGCATGGATCCACATGCAACTTGAAAGGCATCTTCAGGCAAATGTAATGAGAATGATGTGAGAAGTTTGGGGGAATGGATCTTGACAGGTGGCAGAGTTCAAATAGCTGTTTCTCAGGACCTGAAAGTCTTACTGAGCTGAAATTTGGTGTTCTGAATTGTTCTGCTAATCTGAAACTGGAGGTATTATACAGATGCTACTAAAATACCTGCATACACACACATACACGTGTGCGCTCTCGCGCGCACACACACACACACACATATTCTGGTGAGGTCTCAGGTGTCATCTCTGGTTGGCTAAGGCAAACCACTGGAGGTGTAGAGCAACTTTTGAGAGAATAAAAATGCCATTTTATTAAGACCTAAAAACAGTCCAATCAAGCTTAGCTGATGATTTTTTTTTCATAAAATAGAAAAAATACTAAATACTTTGTGCTATTATATGGATGTATTTGACATTAGTTGTTATTGACAATATGAGTTGTTAAAATAAAGTTTCAGTCAAATACAGAATAAATATAAAATATTCTATAGAAATGTAGACAGAATGCTCAATGTCCATATTTTCCAGAGGTGGCATGTTTGTCTTCTCTTTCCTGTTCAGACACAGTCCGACATGAGAACAGACTGTGTCTGAACAGGAAAGAGAAGACAAACAAGCACATTCCTCACACAGACCTTAATAATCCCACATCCAGTATTTATGGTGCATGCATGGTGAGGAAGAGGATGCACACTTACACACACAGAGCGCAAACACACAAGTATTCTAACATCTTTTTGTTACATACATGCTTGCTCCCACATTCTGAGCTGCAGCTGTTTAGCAGGGGCAATCTTGCATGTCCTCCTCAATGTCAGTGGCAGCCACATGCACGCACCACCATGTTTTTGTACTTTTTCAGGATGACGTTGGAGTTGTCATCAAAATACAGCACAGAGATGGCATGCAGCTTAGTTGGAGCACAGCAAGGCTTCGGGACGTTCTCAGGGTTCATCAGGTGGACCTGTGGGGAAGTTATTTTGCTGTTTTAAAGTACTGAAAGGGCATGCCTGCACTCCATCTCTTAAACAGCATAGTATCTATAATAATGTATACTGAGGAAAATTAGTATAGTTGTCCACTGATGTTTACAATTTGAAAAATATGTTTAAAAAAATAATAAAGACCAATACTTTAAATATTTTAAACTTGCTCTAATCAATGTATGAATGTACATATACATGTAGGAAGGTATGAATGTGGCATATATATATATATATATATATATATATATATATATATATATATGTGTGTGTGTGTGTGTGTGTGTGTGAAACTAGTTTTTAATGTACTGCATGGTAAGTTATTGTATGGTCTTATTTCTGGGTGAATGTTATTTCCATGCCTCACCAGTGTCTGTACAATAGCATGATTGGTAGCATTCATGTGAGCATTTAATGGGAATGAGCATTCTCCATCACAGTAATTAGCTGCATAGCCTTCGGGTGCAATAATCCAATCCTGGCATCAGACAAAGACAAGTGAAATTAGTCATGAAAACAAGTTTGTTTTCTAGTTGTCATGATCTGGCTGCAATATGTTTGGCTAACACTTTTCTTAAATCCTGCATCATATGACTAGAATCATCACATCATAAATATGCCTAGAGGACATGATACTCTGTTTTGAGTTGTCATTGGCAGTTACGTCCAGTGATTAGTGTGTCATGTTACCATTTGCGGTACCTTTCTAATAGCTATCATTATATTTGATGTCATGGTAAATACAATTTTTTCTAAGTGTACTGAAGTTAGCATATCATGTCAAAGTTATATGTCAGTTATGATTGAGTGGTCCTTGTATGGGCTCTAGAGCCACCCTGACCAGGATAAAGAGGTTACTGAAAGTGAATAAATGAATGACAACTATGGCACTAGTATCTGCAGGCTGAAAAAAATGTAGATATCCAGGCAGTGTTCAGTTCTAGTAAAGTGCAATTTTATGTGCAGAAACCTCAAAATAAAGGAGACAAATTATAAAGTAATTATAAAGTATGAACATAGAGGTTGGAACACAGGGATTTTATAAATCAGGGTTGTCAAATGTAGGAACGAGCTCAATAAAGGTTATAATATGGCCCACCAAATGATTTTAGAATCCAGTTTCTAAATTGAAATCATTGAGAAAAAAAGAGCTAGTCTCTGTCATTCCACTACAGGGTAAAATAGAGCAATAAACTTCATTTTATTAGAAATCTGCAAATGTGTCACTATAACTAATTTATGAGTTTTCACAGTGAGAGGTGAATATTTATGCAATCACATCATTTTTTAATTTCTAAAAAACATTGCAACAATACTGATTTATATGCATACGTATGCAAGCCACTGTGTATGCTGTATATTATAAAACTATTATTTGGATAAAAATACACACACATATACATACGAACACTTTATTAGGAACGCCTGTACACTTTCTCATTCATGCAATTATCTAAACAGCCAATCATGTGGCAGCAGTGCAGTGCATAAAATCATGCAGATATGGGCCAGCAGCTTTGAGTAATGTTCACATCAACCATCAGAATGGGGAAAAAATGTGATTTCAGTGATTTTGACCATGGCATGATTGTTGGTGCCTGGCGGGCTGGTTTGAGTATTTCTACAACCGCTGATCTCCTGGGATTTTCATGCATAACAGTCTCTAGACCTTACTTAGAATGGTGCAGTAAAGAAAGATATCCAGTGAGCGGCAGTTTTGCAGACAGAAAGGCCATGTTGATGAGAGAGGTCAATGGAGAATGGCCAGATTGATTTGAGCTGACAGAAAGGCTACAGTAGCTCATATAAACCACTCTGTACAATTGTGGTGAGCAGAAAAGCATCTCGGGATGTACAACATGTTGAATGAGCTACAACAGCAGAAGACCACATCGGCTTCCACTTCGGTCAGCGAAGAACAATAAGCTGAGCTTGCAGTGGGCACAGGCTCACCAAAACTGGACAGTTGAAGCCTGGAAAAACAGCCTAGCCTAATGAATCTTGATTTCTGCTGAGGCATACAGATGGTAGGGTCAAATTTTGGCTTCACCAGCATGAATCCATGGACCCACCTGGTCCAGAGATTGGCCAGACTGGTCAGAGTGCTGATGCTGACCCCGTCCACCACTGAAAGCACCTACAATGGGCACGTGAGCATCAGAACTGGAACATGGAGCAGTGGAAGAAGGTGGCCTGCTTTGATGAATCACATTTTCTTTTACATCATGTGGACGGCTGGGTACGTGTGCATCGCATACCTGGGGAAGAGATGGTACCAGGATGCACTATGGAAAGAAGACAAGCTAGCAGAGGCAGTGTGTTGCTCTGGGCAATGTTCTACCTGGAAACCTTGGGTCCTAGCATTCATGTGGATGTTACTTTAACACATACAACCTACTTAAACATTGTTGCAAACCAAGTACATCCCTTCATGGCAACGGTATTCCGTAATGGCAGTGGCGTGTCTCAGCAGGATAATGCACCCTGCCACACTGCAAAAATTGTTCAGGAATGGTTTGAGGAACATGACAAAGAGTTCTCAATCCAATTGAGCATCTGTGGGATGTGCTGGAGAAACAAGTCCGATCCATGGAGGCCCCAACTGGCAACTTATAGCACTTAAAGGATCTGCTGCTAAACTCTTGATGCCAGATACCCGAGTGCACCTTCAGAGGTCTTATGGAGTCCATGCCTCAACCGGTCAGAGCTGTTTTGGTGGCACAAGGGGGGATCTGCACAATATTAGGCAGGTGGATTTAATGTTATGGCTAATCGGTATGTGTGTGTGTGTGTGTGTGTGTGTGTATGTGTATACAGTCAGGTCCGGAAGTATTTGGACAATGGCAGAGTTTTTGTGATTTTGCCTTTATACACCACCACAATGGATCTGAAATAAAACAATCAAGATGTGTTCGAAGTGTAGACTTTCAGCTTTATTTTAAGAGGTTCCACAAAAATTTGGCATTTAGGAATTACAGCCATTTTAAGCAAAGTACCTCCATTTTCATTTGTGCTCTGCCTCCATTTTCCAAGTGCACACACACAGTAGTGAACACACACACAACACCGTGTGTTCACTACTGTGTGTGTGCACTTGGATGGGTTAAATGCAGAGCACAAATTCCGAGTATGGGTCACCATACTTCACTTCACTTCACTTACAATTATGTCACTTTGTCCAAATACCTTTGAGCCCCTGAAAATGGAGGTACTTTGCTTAAAATGGCTGTAATTCCTAAATGCCAAATTTTTGTGGAACCTCTTAAAATAAAGCTGAAAGTCTACACTTCGATCACATCTTGATTGTTTTATTTCAAATCTATTGTGGTGGTGTATAAAGGCAAAATCACAAAAACACAAAAAAATCACAGCAGCCTTTTTTGCTGTGGCACCTTGCTCAAGGGTCTCACCTCAGTCGTGGTATTGAGGGTGGAAGAGAGCACTGGTCATTCATTCCCCCCACCTACAATCCCTGCTGGAGCTGAGACTCAAACCCACAACCTTTAGCTTCACCTTACAAGTCTGATTCTCTAACCATTAGGCCACAACTAAATATAACCATAATTTTAATACTTGGATGAAAATCTTTTGCAGTCAATGACTGCCTGAAGTCTGGAGCCCATGTTCTCAAAACTCAAATTCTGAGTTTCCTCCCTGGAGATGCTGTGCCAGGCCTTCACTGCAGCCACCTTCAGTTTCTGCTTGTTTGTGGGTCTTTCTGCCTTCAGTCTTGTCTTCAGTAAGTGAAAAGCATGCTCTATTGGGTTGAGATCAGGCGACTGACTTGGCCATTGAAGAGTATTCCATTTCTTTGCTTTCAAAAAGTCTTGAGTTGCTTTCGCAGTATGTTTAGGGTCATTATCCACCTGCACTGTGAAGCGGCGTCCTATCAGTTGTGTAGCATTTGGCTGAATGTGAGCAGAGAGTATAGCCCTATACACCTCAGAATTCATCTTGCTACTTCTGTCAGCAGTCACATCATCAATAAACACCAGTGAGCCCGTTCCATTGGCAGCCATACGTGCCCATGCCATAACACTGCCTCCACCATGTTTGACACATGATGTGGTATACTTTGAATCATGAGCTGTTCCTTTCTTTCACCATACTTTTCTCTTCCCATCATTCTGGTACAAGTTAATCTTGGTTTCATCAGTCCAAAGAATCTTATTCCAGAACATGAGAGGCTTTTTTCCAGCAAAGTCTAATCTGGCTTTCCTGTTCTTGAGTGTTACCAGTGGTTTGCACCTTGTTGTAAACCCTCTGTATTTACATTCATGAAGGCGTCTCTTGATTGTAGATTTTGACAATGATAGACCTACCTTCTCCAGAGTATTCTGAGGTGTATATGGCTATACTCTCCACTCACATTCAGCCAAATGCTACAAAACTGATAGGAAATAAAGCTGAAAGTCTACGATTCGATCACATCTTGTTTTATTCAAATCCATTGTAGTGGTGTATAAAGGCAATATCACAAAAACTCTGTCATTGTCCAAATACTTCCGGACCTAACTGTATATATATAGAGAGAGGCCTGTTACCTAAAATGAGTTTGTTACTGCTGTTGCTGGTGAGATCTTCCACAGGTTCAGATGGTCATTAAGGTTCAGAAGGGCAAAGAAGAACATTTTATTTTATCATACACAATAGGTATCATAAAAAAGAGGACTTTGTAAAAGTAAAATGAATGAGAAGTGTGGTTAGGCTATTGAATGAGATAATATCTAGTTGGTTTCTTCAAAAAGAGAATACAAACTCATTAGCATTCACATGAAACAATGTGGCTGATGAATATGGTTACTACACCATAACGCTGACAACAGCAAAGTCACAGATCGACTTTAACTTTGGTGATGTTCTCCTTTCTCAACATGTGAAATTGGGTTACATTATGCTTCTATGCATATTGGTCCATGACACTGACACTGACACTACATATCTTCCAGTAAAGTTTTCCTCACAGAAATTTTTTTCTAACTACAGTACCCTTAGCATGTGACAAAAGTTGTCATGACAGTTACTGGTAAGTATAACAAAACACTCATATTTGAACATTAACTGTCATGATGAAAGAAAACACAACTCAACCTAAGTGAACAAAAATGTGCATGTTACAGACAGGCCATGAATGAAACTATTTATTAGGGCAAAGAAGTTACCGAGAGGAGAAGTCAAGGTGCAAGGTAAGAGCTAAGCCTTTCTGTAGTCCAGGTGCAAGATAATAAACACAAAGTCTGATACCAGGTGCCTTCTTGAAATGAACCCATCCACTCTTATCTAATGCTGAGATACATTCACACAGTGCATCACTTTCAGTCTGTGTGTCTGCCCTTATCAAACACTGGTATACTCACCAATTAGTACATAACTGAGATTGTAGACATGCAGACATGTTCACATCAAACATAAGAATGGGAAAATGTGATCACTGTGACTCTGAACATGACATGCTTGCTGGTGCCAGACAATGGGGAACAATGACCATGTTTAAATGTGTGTGTCTGTTCTCACCTGCCAGCCCAGGTCTCTGAAGCTAACATATAGTTCATGTTTTCTGCAGGCTGTCCTCTGATCACTGCTATTATAATCTGCTAGAGAAAAGAGAGTGTGAATATTATCATCAGCAAATGAAATCAACAGTTAAAAAAAGTTCTACTTTCAATACTCAATTTCCAGATGTACATCTATCAATTATCTATCAAACAGGAATTATGTTTATATTTTCATGTGCCTCTCTAGCTTTTACTTTCATCTGACATTCGCATAAGCTATTTTTTTGTGGGTTCTTTTGCAGGTGAAAATGTTACATGTGAAATGGTCAGTGCAGAGCAAATTCAGACCCATAATCAAAAGAAACACTGTGAAAAACTGATAAGAGATCAAGTGAGAGAGTGCAATTGAATGAAAGGAAAGACATGATTTTTATTTATGTCCTTACCCAAAGAGGAGGACTGAGAGGAGAGAGAGAGAGAGAAAACACACAGAAGCAGTAGATGCACACAGACTCAGTGACCATCTTCACACATAAGGCCTGGTCTTATAGATGACTTAGTTTTTGACTGACAACTCGTTACAAACTGCACATCAGACCGTGCTTGATCAAGCACATATGCACTCTAAAAGGTTTCCGTGGACTTTAACAACCTCTGTAGGCCTGTGGAGCAACTGCAATATTTGTTTAAGAAATGTGACTAGTCCTCCACTAATAAGAATAATAATTTATATGTGTATGAAACACACTGTCTACCAAAGGAAGATAACTGCTTTCATAAAAAGCTATAAAGAGGTTTCATCTGTCTTCCTATGAAGTTGTCACAAATTACTGCTAACATGCAAAGTGTTGGCCAATCGAAATTAATTTGAAATGTTTACATGTAATCTAACCTAAACTGTGCACTCCATGTGGGAAATCTCTGTGTAATGCAAACAAATGTATCTGCATGCAATGTATGTGCAAGTATGTGCTACTTAGTGTCAAGGTTACCGTAACAAAAAGCAAAATGGAGGCTCATGAATATTAGTTAAGCAGTGCACAAAGCTGACACTTCCATCAAGTTATCTCTGACTACTCCTGAAACTGAAGTGACTCCTTTCCATTTCTGAAGTCTGAACTGGTATCTGAATAACACCTCTTGCCTGACTCCTGTTCTCAAACATGACTAGGGGCTACAGGCTGATAGTTCTACTTAGGTGGAAGAATTTGCTGTGTGAGATAAAAAAAAAACATAATTTCTTACTTGAACAAATAGCCTGGAACAATATACAGAACATGATAAAAATAATTATTGTTTAAGCCATGGCTTAAGCACAAGTCTATTATGTGGCTGAGAAAAACTGTTTGGAAAACTATGTTAAAAAATATGGCGGAAGCTATTAAGTTCCCAGCCCAGGCAGATAATTTTTGTGTTACCAAAAAATAGACTGTGTGTGTGTGGGGGGGACCTTAATGACAACAAACACAATAAAACAAGAATAAACTTTAGCAGTGCTTTTCCAAGATGGTTGTTCCTAGACAGGTACACTCCCCTACAAATAAAAGTATGCAACAGCCAGACCAATTCTTTTTTTCTTTTTTTTTGTAATACACTGAAGACATTTGGCTTTGAGTTCCAAAGATGACTATGAGATGATAGATCAGAATATCAGCTTTAATTTCCTGATATTTATATCTAGATATGTTGAACAACTTAGAACATGGCACCTTCGGTAGTAAATAATAACTAATATTTGGTTGTATATCCCTTGCTTGCAATAACTGAATCAAGTCAGTGATCCACTGACATCACCAAACTGTTGCATTCTTTTATTATGCTTTTCCAGGCTTGTACCACAATCAAACTAACAGGGCACACCTAGGCAACAAGACTGCCGTTCCAATACTTTTAGAGGAGACTGTAGGTAGAGGCAGTCTGTGTAAAGCTTTGAAGTGATTCAGTGGCCGGCTTTAAACAACGAGTCAGGTAAATACATTTTTACCACTTAGACAACCAGGGGTCTCATTTATCAAAGTGAGTGTAGAACAAGTTCTAAATCTGTGTGTAAAAAAAACTGCCAGTAAGCATAAGTAAATTGGAATTATCACACATGCATTGGCGCAGCTGTATGGAATGGACGTTGATAAATTTTCTAAACTTTAAATATAAATTGGTCTGCTTGCAATTTTAGATAACTCATGTGTAGCTGTGCTAACAATGCTAACAGCATAAGGTTCAGCTGAATGGTCTAGTGGGCAAAAACTAAATGCTAAGTATGCTAACACCAGCCAGCCTGTACAAGGGGGAAATTGGGGAAGAGAGTAGTCCTGTAATATGATTAGACAATTTATCACTCAAGATAAGTGAAATCTAATGGTTATTATACAGGTTAGTTCTGGTCCACTAATTTGATTGGTTGAGTGGTGTTCCAAGAGTGCTTATAACTGCACTGGGATGTTTCACTTTTTGTATCACAAAAATACTTTTTATCACTCGCCCTGCGGGCTCTTGCATATGGATGAATCACAGCCGTGCCGATATTCAGTATAACCACGCTCTAGCTCATGTGATATTGCTTAATTATTTGACAAACACATTAAATTAACACCTGCCAAGGGGAGATGATTAAGAGATAGCTTTCTGAAAGCATAGCCATCCTGTATATAAACTAGCATATAGCCACACTATTCAACTTGTGAAATTGTTGTTTTAGCTATGAAAGAGGACTGCAGATGTCAACTTTATTTATGTACTTGTGAGGTATATTTTTTTTATCTTGTCATAGACTTTCTATCTCCCCTAATGTGGTACAGCAAATGTTAGGTACTTTTATCATGTATATATACATAAATAACAAAGTAAGGCAATGCCCTTATTTCCAATGCCCATGGCTGGAAATAAGGGTATTGGACCTGGGTCTGGACAGCTAACTGTGCAGCTGGACTTTCTGATAGTTAGGCCACAGGAGGTGAGGCCACAGGCAGCCTCGCATCCTATCTCTCATCCTCAGCGCAGGAGCAACCCAAGGCTGCATGCTCAGCCCCTTTCTGTACTCCTTGTTTACACATGACTGTGTAGCACAGCACAGCTCAAATAGCAACTTTAAATTTGCCAAGGACACAATTGTAGGCCTTATCTTGGATGCAGATGAAACCGCTTACAGAGAGGAGGTCAGAGCCCTGGCTGCTTGTTGCTCAGTCTAGATTCTGGCACTGAGGTGGTGGAATGAACTTCTAGATGTCCCTGGCAGTCTTCAAAGGATGACTAAAGACCTAACTCTTCATGGAGTACTTAAATTAGCACTTTATTTAAAAATAATAATAAAAATGCTATCTGTGTATTTTCTTACTATATTACTTCCACAACAGAGTTAAGACTGATAGTACTCTTAGTCTGTGACCTAATGAACCAGTATCAGGATGTATTTATTGGTAGATACATCAATGCACTTCTGTAAGTTGCTTTGGATAATGGTGTCTGCCAAATGCAATAAATGTAAATGTACAGTAAATGTAAACAACAACCTCTCTCTGAATGTCAGTAAAACAAAGGAGATGATTGTGGACTACAGGAAGAGACGGGTGGGTGAACATGCCCCTATCCACATCAAAGGAATAGAGGTAGAAAAGGTTGGCAGAATGGTCCATTCACATTCACACAGTGGTGGGAACAGCCTGGCAGCATCTATACTTACTGCAAAAGCTGAGACATATCTGGCCCCAGAAATTCTCACAAACTTTTATCATTGCACCATTGAGAGCATTCTTAGTGGCTACATCACAGCCTGTTATGGCAGCTGTTCCACTGGCAATCGCAGGGACCTACAGAGAGTGGTAAGATCAGCTGAGCTCATCATTGGCAGGAAACTGCCCTCTCTACAGGACATTTAACTGAAACACTAACTGAGGAGAGCTGAAAAGATCATCAAGGACAGTATTCATCCAGGTCACTTGCTCTTTCAACTGCTTCCTTCTGGCAGGTGCTACTGGAGCATCCAGGGGTGCACAAATAGACTAAAAAACAGTTACCTTCCCCAAGCCATCTGACTCTTAATCAGTCAATGACCACATCATTTGCAGAGCCATTCCTTTTGCACACCACTTTGCACATTTAGTATGTACACTACCCACCCATATTTATGTAGGCCTATATTTTGTGTTTCTCTTGTGTACTTCTGTGTATTTTTTTTTTTGTTTTGTTTGCATCCATTGCAAATACATTTGTATATTTTGTTTAATGTCCAGTATTTGTCAGTGGAGCTACCATACAAATTTCAATGTGCAGTTTTCCATGTGTCAACTGTGCAAATGACAAATAAAAAACTTTAATCATCAGCCTAGCTCATTGCTTGAAAGTGATGTCATGCTAATGCTAAGGCTAATACTTGCTAATGCTAAATTTAGTTGAAGTCTACTCATGTCATCGTAGAGCCTGGGTCAGAGATTTATGAAAATGGGTGAGAGTAGGGGGGTAGGGAGTAAAAAAAAAAAAAAATCAAATTTTGAACCTTTTTGAAATTTTGAATCATTTGAGACCTAATGTTTTAAAACTAGTCTTTGGCCTTCTGTGTCTCAGTAACACAACTGTTACTTATGAACTATTTGTTTAGCAGTTAAATAAGCTGACATACTGTAATTAATGATAGCCAGCCTACACTGGACACACTATCAGAATCTATTATGAAGCTGAGAGACAGTGCTGCTGCTAGTCTACATGGGGTCTTTTTCATTATAATGCCTGCATGATTTTCCAGGAAGATTTTCTTTAATAAAGTTGGAGAACCATTTAGGAATGACAAAAACATCCACAATGAAAGCAAAAAAATATATATTTTTAAAATTAATTAAATGCTTTTTTAAAATTATTATTATAGATATGCCATCCAGTGCACAGTGTGTGGTCTGTGTGGGGGATATATGGAGTGGTGGTTCTATAAATAATAGTATATTTCTTTTGTGAATTAAAAAAAAAATTAGTAGGCCTATTTGTATCTGTATAGAAGACATTAACTGTTCAGTCTGTTCACATCACATGAAAGTAAAAACCTCCTGCTCTCCTTGCACAACTTTTGTCCTGTGGGACCTAGTCCCAAACAGCTTAATCTGCTTGTTAAGTCTGACGTCACGCGTGATGTAAAAGCCATTTCCAGGTACAAACGTTCCTTCAGATCCTAAAAGCAAACAGCAATGGCAGAACCTGTGGATCTTTTCATGATCACTTCATTCTTTAGTGAGGTACCAATAAGGGTTAAAAAAGGGTCTGAATTCTTTCAACTCCAAAAGAGAGATCAGTTTGGCTGTTCTCCCAGGTGGTATAATCAATTTTAGAGTTGATTATAAAAAGGATAAAAAGGATTTTATGAGGTTGAGGTGAGGTAGAAGTTAGCAGTAAGCTAGCTAGTTAGTTGACATCTAAACATGATATGCCAAGTTCTGGCTGAGGTATTTAGGTACACGTACAGGACTGCTATAACTCGTAAACGACGTAAACGAAGATGAAAAACTAAATATGTACCAGCCAGGTTTTGGAGGGATAGTGAAGTTAGGCTAGTTAACATACAGTTGGAGTTATAAGTTTACATACACACTGCAGAATCTGCAAAATGTTAATAATTGTTTTAAAAAATAAGAGGGATCATAAAAATTGCATTTTGTTTTTATTTTTTGTACTGCTCTGAATAAGTTATTTCACATAACAGATGTTTACATATAGTCCACAAGACAAAATAATAACTGAATTTACACAAATGAACCAGTTCAAAAGTTCATATACACTTGATTGATACTGTGTGATGTTACCTGGATGATCAACGACTGTTTTTATGTTTTGTGATAGTTGTTCATGAGTCCCTTGTTTGTCCTGAGCAGTTAAACTGCCCACTGTTCTTCAGAAAAATCCTCCAGGTCCTGCACATTATTTGGTTTTCCAGCATCTTCTGCATATTTGACCCCTTTCCAGCAGCAGCTATATCATGTTGAGATCCATCTTTTCACACTGAAGACAACTGAGGGTCTCCTACACAACTATTACAAAAGGTACAAACATTCACTGATTCTCATGAAGGCAACACAACATGAAGGGGTGGAGGGGTGTTGGGGCAAATTTTGAACAGGATGATCGGTGTAAATTGTTGTTTATTGTTATTTGAACAACTATCACAAAACATAAAAACAGTCATTGTTCATCCACGAAACAACACACATTATTAAAAATCAAGCGTGTGTAAATTTTTGAACAGGGTCATTTGTGTAAATTCAGTTATAATTTTGTCTTGTGGACTATATGTAAATACCTGCAATGTGAAATAGCTTATTCAGGGCAGCACTAAATAAAAAACAAAATGCAATTTTTATGATCTCACTTTTTTTTTTTAAAATTATTAACATTTTGCAGATTCTGCAAGGGGTATGTAAACCTATGATCCCAACTGTATCTGCCATCCCCTGGCTAGCTACAGAAGTATCGGTGGGCTAATATAAACACAGCACTGGCAATGTCTTTTAGAATTATTAAGGTGATAGTTAAACTTTCTTCAGCATACAGTAGGTGCACGCTGAGGGTCAGTCAGTGAGGTTCAGCACATGCAAGTGCCCAATCGGCCGACACAACTGTCATCATATGGCAGCTTTATTGATTTGGGTGGAGAAAAATGTGTCCCGCACCAACATGGAATACATGTGGAAGAGGGCGAACATACCAAAAACATTCATGGTGTGCTGTAGTACTACTGAAAAATCATGATACTAAGCTTCATCTCCATAGCGAAATCTTAGCTGGCAGGACAGTGATTCATCTTTTCTTTACTATTATTACAGCTGGAATAAAAAGACCTGTCAACCAGGCAGACAACAAATAGGCATCCTTGTGACAACTTGGCCGTTTTACTGGGTTAGGGTGGATTTTGAGTCCAGAAATGCCTCAGGTACTACTTCTGTCTTTTGTACTTTGATGTGCCCTCCATGTTACCAGAAACATTATAATTACACTACATTAAATCAGACAGGTTCCCTGTCACTAAAACTCATGACTACTGGAATAAGATCCAGGGCAACCTATACCTGACCAGAGCTAACAGTTGTCACCTACTTGTATGGACTCCTCTTGAACTTGAATCCTGCCAGTGCTCAAAGACCCAACATGGGCTGACACTCTGGAAACATTTTATAAAGATTGTTTCCTACCAAACATTTTGTCACAGTTGTAAGTTAATATCTGCACTTGTAACTACCCTGCATTCATGATATGTACTAATGTCTTTTGAATTAATTGTGACAATTATAATAAATTAGGTTTTGGCACTTCACACAATAACGGGTTTTTTTTTTTGACAAAAAAATATTTCTGTATATAAAGAAGAGTAACACATTTTTATCTGGTATTACTTTTGTAATCATTTAATGAAATATTGCAATCACTTAATTGTAATTAATTAATCGAATTAATCGAAATGTCACATTTGTTTTGGTAAGCTCATTAAATTTTTTTGGTGCAACAGTGTGCTGACTTTTTTGCATTTTTTTCTTTGTGTCAGTGTTATTCAACAATTTTCAACACACACTGACATTCAGTTAATTCACTGAATTTCATGGAGAATGGGTGTTTATAAATTTGTAAGACACACATATTTTAAGTATCTTCTTGATGTTTTTTCTGAACTGGTATGGGATGTGGTCCAAAATGGAAAACAATTTCAGCCTCTAAATGGAGCGCTCTATGTGTATCCTAGCACTGGAGATTAGTCCATTATTGTTCACTTCCTCCTGTGTGAACTGTCCACTGACAAGAAATGACGGGACATCCAGCAAAACTCCCTTTGGGAAAATGTCCCGAATTGTGAAGCCCTTGTCTGCCATAACTGTATCACCTTGTTGTAGATGTTGAAGAAGTCCAGTCAACTGTTACTGCCTTGTCTGAGGTACTCCCACCATACCGGTCACTGGCAAAGGTATTTACTCCATTGTGAGCCACACCAATTAGAGCCTTTAGTGTGGTCCATTCTTTGTACTGGCTGTATAACTGACTCTGTGTGTCAAGCTTCTCTGTGTTACAGCAACCACGGTGCAGTCAAACACTATCCTACAGTTAGGGACGGGCTGGAAGCAGTCTAGCAGCAATGTTTGATTCTTGGCTGTGGAAGGGATGTTGTTCTTATGCAGACCAACATATAAAATGTCATAAAGATGTTGGTTACTGTGGCTGTGCTACAATTAAACCTTGTTGCAAGGTCTTTGTGGCTGCAATTAAGTCTAAGCTTCATTAAGGTCAGGAGCAATTGATCGAATAGGGGCATACATTTGACAGTCCAATCTAGAAAGAAGCGCTTCCAAAAACAGGACAGTGGCAGCATCGGGCAATCCAGTGAAATATTAGACTCTATCAGGATTGGAGGAACTTTGACTGAAGGAAAAAGTTTGTTTCTGTTTCTCCAATTTCACATTATTGTCTCTAAGCATGTCATTCTCTACCTCAAGCACCACAAGACTTTTTGAAGTACTAGGGGTCTGTGCAGTTGCAGTATCATGTAGTTGATCTGTTCCTTCATCCTCACCACTGGTTGGGACCATTTCTTTCTTTTGTTTCCGTTTAGGGTTATGGCTGAGGTGGTCAGGGAATTGGAAAGTCTTCCCCTCATTCCATGCGAATCACGATGGCCCAGCAGCTTTGCCATTGCGGAAATGCCAACTGCACACCCTAAAGCTTTGCCTGTAAAAAAAAAATCATCATCATTACTTACGTTCTTTATTAGTCATGTGCACAGCAATTACAGTGAAGCAGTCATTGGCAATGAAAATCTTAAATCTCAGGTTCACTCCAACAATGCTCAAACGATACGTATAGAAAAGAGAACCATGTTAAATAATGCATGTTAAATAAAAATAAGAATCTAACAGGATATAGACAGTAGTATCAGCTGTGCTCTTGCTTGGTTAGAACAAAAACTATAAAGCCTATAACAGGGGCATCTGCAAAGGGCCGGTTTGGCTTTTGCCAGTGGGTGCTAACGTTAGCACCCACTGGAGCCAAACTTTGTTTTTCTTCATTTGTTCCTTTAAAAAGAATTTTAACTTACCTTATCAACTGCAGCCATTTCCTCTTCTCTTTCTCATCTTAAGGAAAGCGGTAGGATGACAATCGCATAGGTTTTTTGGACTCTATTCAAACAACAAGGGACACAGCATTGCCGCATGTTGAAAATACAAGAGCATCAGCCAACGCAGTAGAAGCTTGGATCCGGAAACAGTATTGTCGGAAGATCATTACGTCATGACTTAAGCTGACAGTCTGCCTTTTATTAATGTCTGTAAGCGTATTCACTTAGGATGCATTATCTGTTCAATCTGAATAATGTGTGCGTATTTGGTTACATCCTTAGTCCACACAGATTCCTTTTGGATGCTTAGTTCTTGGTTCAGGGCAACCCCACAGCTTACAATGATTTCTTCTGGGCAGCTGTCTTCTTAACAATTAATTCCTACTCTTACTAAATCTACCTGTAACATGGCAGACTCAGACATGGGATAAGGAACCATGTACAGAGGTTTTAATAAAAACAAGTGAACACAGTCCAAAATGCAAAATCACTCATAAATAGCACCCCAGGGGCCAGTTCCTGCCTTGATACAGATGAACATGCTTGTCAAGTTTTGTGACAATAGTTCAGTGCTTTTTTTTTTCTCAGGACTTTTGGTTCCTGAGAAACAGGTAATGTAACTTAACTCCATCCCCTATCGATGATCACACCACAACCTCTGCAGACATAAGTAATTAGGCCATCAAAAGCCACTTACACATTAGCGCATTGAAGCACCATACCAAATTTCAGCTCGATCAGACCTACAGTTCCTGAGAAAGAGTTACCTGACCTTAGTTCCACCCACCTATGTATGGCCATGACCCAAACTTTGCATATCATCTTTGCTCCCCTCGCCCATGAAAATTTGTAAGGGAACTTTGTCACCTTTCACCATGTTAATTTTATCCTTCATCTTGTCCATCATAACTGCTATTATTTAACCTCTATCTAAAATTGTGAAAGAAAGCCAAAACCTGGAGGTTATATAATGCCTCTGTTCTGTGATTAAATAGATACAGATTCCATCAGAATGGACATGCACCTAACATACAAACTACAAGAAAATAAACAAAAGTCTATCTTATATTTTAATGTCCCAATATAGGCAAGATGAAAAACTGCAACTCACAGGTTGTCTGTGTATACACTGAGCATTGGAATTGCGAAGAGCTCACACACAAGAATTTTCTTCATTGACTCCTCTCAGCTTTCTGCATGGAATCAAAATATTTACACTCCAGCCCTCCCCAAAAACAGCAGGTAAGTAAGCACGATTTTCCAGTCCATCAAGAAAAATTAAGCAGACAGGTCTCTTTACCAACAACATGTCGCATGCAAACTTCATAAGCTTTTTCTCCACTAATGTACAAGCTGAAGTGAGGGCGTTACCCATTCCTAGTGGCTTAGCAAACTACCACTGTAAAGATGGCTTGATTACAGTGTAAATGTACAATATATGCATGCCATCCTGTCTTTTAAACCAATGTAAATAGCCTGCCTATTGTTAGGTAAACGCATAACACAGAACAGAATTTATAAAATACCCTGGATATTGGATATTGGATAAGGATATTGAACATCCTTTCAGCCAGTCTGTTTCCTCTCAAGGTTTCTTCCTCATGTCACCTCTGTGAGTTTTTCCTCACCACTGTAGGGATTTAAATCTATATTCATATTTTGCTAAAGCTCCTTTGTGATAATGTCCATTGTTAAAAGTGCTACATAAACCAAATTGAATGGAATTGAATTTGTGGCAATAGGCACAATATAGTTCAAGATCCCACATTAAATTAAGCAGCTCCTTCATGCCTGGAACACAAAAAACACCTCAAAACTCTGAAGTAATCAAAAACAACAAATGTGAGTTTACATCAAGTCAGCCAATTTCTCCACCACAGTCTGTCCAAAAGGGCCTGCTACTGTGAGGTGTTCACAGAATACACTGAGGAATCCAAAACTACACTTGTGTAATGTCCATTTTACTGTAAATTTATATTTATATAATTTGTAACAATTCTCTGGAAGTCAGGCACAAGTGCAGATAATCTTTATTAAGTGAAACACTAATCAAACAAACACAGACAAGGAAAGAACCAAACAAATAGGGGAAACAATAACAAGGACTAGACAAAGGCAAGGCAAGGCAAGGCAAGGAAAACAAACACAAGCTACTCACAATACAAACACAACAAAAATGCTCAGCAACAAAGACAAACATCAGAAAATTATATAGGAGAACTAATTACCCAGAACACCAAACAGGTGTTCAAAGACAGGAAGTGAGCCAGACAAGGATGGGTTGCCCTCTGAAGTCTGGATGGGAATTATCTTTTATTTAACACAACCAAATGGTACTTTTTTTTTTTTTTTTACTTAATTTGTACTTAATATTTTGAAAAATTATAGTGACAGAAAGGTGCCACTAAATTAAGATTACAAATGATCACCTTTGAGCTGCATTCAAATACAAAGAATACAAAATTTGAATACAACTACATTTTCTCAATGTTTATATTCTTAATGCATTTTCATGCATGAGTCTCACTTGATGTCAAAAACTATCACTGTAACTCATCATAAATCAGTGCATGTTAATACAAGGACTTATAATTATGTGTATATATATATATATATATATATATATATATATATATAAATACTGTGGTTGTATTTTTCCAAAACATAAAAATGCACAAAACTCATCACATACTTGGAATTTGGAAGAGGTGAAGTGAGAAAGTCGTTTTATTGTTAATGTTTTATTCATAAGAAATGTTCAGTCTCTTTTTAAATAGTGTTAGTATTGGAGGTGTGAACTTGCAATGAATATCTAACAGCCTATGAAGCCAGGACATAATATTAATAATTATCACAATATTTTATTTAACTGGTGGAGAGGGACTTCCACAAATATAATACTTGCTTTGGGTCATATTAATTTGTGCACACAATCACCATTCTTGAGTGATCTTCCTTATTTATTAAACCATACTGTGGGTGTTAAATTTATTTGCATTGCCTTATCTCTTGCACTTTTAGGTTGAAATGCCACAAATAGCTATTTTGCTTATTTGGAAAACACAATGCCCTGTAGACTCATCGTTTTACATTTTTCCCAAACTGCTCATTCACACTTTCCTCAAATTTCTGTGGTATTCTAATGGGACTAAAATGTACTCAGTACAGACCATTTCATCATAATAGGTATCTAGGATGACAGCATGACAAACATGTGATGACCTGATTAGTTCATCAATCATAGTTTTGTCCTAAGCAGTAGTGGAGTATGGGACCAACCTGTGTGTCCTGGGCCTTTTTGTGCCTCCTGTGGATAAGTGTAACGATTGCGGCTCTGTTGTCTGGGTTTTCCTACAGAGCGGGTTGTGCGGATGTGGAGCTTTTTAACCTTGAAGAAGGCCACCATAAAGGGCTGTTTCTCCAGAGGCCCATCCTGACTGACTAGCCCAGCCTCTCTAGGGTTAATGTTCTCTCCTGTAAGGAGGGATTTCAAATCTGTCATAATAAATGTGACATGTCACATTTAAATGGTTAAGAGTTTTATTTAAAAATTGTTTTTTTATTTAAAAAATATGAACAATTAAAAAAATTTTAAATAAAAAAAATTTAAATAAAAAAAAATGCTAACCTCAAATTTTATCTATTTATTAACAATAATAAATAGATAATCCCAATTACGGGGTGCCAAATGAAAATTGTTGAATACTCTTCTCTCTGACTTCTTTTGAACATTCTGATACATTTATATAACGACTCATGTCAAATAATTGTTTTAAGTTTTAGTGTAAATGTTAAATATACAGTTGGGTCCAGAATTTTCATAATTTTGCTTCTGTACACCACCACAATGGATTTGAAATGACGCAATCAACAAAAATATTGCATTAATCATTTAGGAATTAAATCAATTTTTTACATAGTCCCTCCATCTTCACAGGCTCAAAGGTAATCTGACAAACTAACATAATTATAAATATAAGGATTATTTTAATAAGTTAAATATAAATGTGAATATTAAATATAAATCTTAAAAGTAAATGTAAATGTAGAACTTTTAGAAGAAAAGAAAACAGAAATGGACATTGGACATTCTGTACATTGTAGATGGGCCTACACTGTCTGCATTTAAATTTTCCTTTTGCTGTAGCATCTGTTGCTAGAAATTGGTTTGATTTAATTCAGATATTTTAAAGAGCTTTAAACAAGATCATGGTGGGCACAGACTGTTTTTAAATCAGCCCAAAAATGTCATCAATGGACTTTCACATCTTCAATTTTGCTCCAAAACATACACAGTATGGTGTAAACTTGGCAACCCTACAGGTGCTGTGTTTTCCCATGACACACACTCCAAGAGGACAGCACAATTAGCATATGAACAAAATATTTTAGTTCTATATTACATTTACATTTTTTATATTTATATATTTATATTTAATGATTATACTGAGCATTTATCTTTATTTATACCATTTATATTTAACATTTACACCTAATATTTACACTGAAACTTAAAGTTGCTATATTAATGTATCAGAATGGAATCAAATGGCATCAAAAAAAAAAAAGAAATTCAGAGAGAAAACAGTATTCAACTTTTTACTTTTGGCCCTCCATACTCAATCCCATACCATTGGCATTCAATTTACGAACCAATCACATTTTTTGTTCAGTTGTTAATTGAACCATTCACAAGCTGGGTCAGATTTTGCAATTCATGTCCAGGTGATCATACCATACTGTAAAATTAAATAATACAGCATTTTGCACAAAACTGTAATACAAAGTTTAATTACACATAATAACACAGCTTATGAAGGCCTTAAAAATTATCTGATAATTTGGGTCAAATCTCTTAGGATCAGAAAACATACAAAAAAATTGTAGTGACTGGGTTCCAGCCCTGCACATGTGGATGCTCACCCTTCATGAAGGATTTGGTAATTATCTGAGAAGTAAAATCTAACTTCTTATTTTTGGACCTCAAGGTAAGATTTGGTTTTGAAGCTTTAGATTTTGTAGAGCTGTCATATCTCTTACCGTTGTTGGTTTCCACACTTATCTGCAGGCCCAGATTATGATGTGGATTCATTACCCAGAGGTTACTTGTGGCTGTGATGTCAAACTCCAGCCAGCCTTCATCCACTGCCCACAGCTGGCGGGATTCCAACAGAAAAAGGTCTGCATCTCTACATAGAAAACAAATTTACAGGTACAATCTGTCAATTGAACTGTAGCTGAGAGAGTGATTTAGTCATTCAAACACTTGCTTTATTATTATTTATTTATTTTACATTCATTTTACAAATGCTGGAACCTTGACCAGATATCACTGCAAAAGGTTAATGTCATTTGCACAGAGTTTTATCAGTAATCTCCCAGATTTATCAACCATGATTGGATCACCGT
>CM040996.1:8357035-8374257 GCA_022985145.1 Pangasius djambal | reverse complement strand
GTGCCCTCATGTCTGTGTTAGCTTCTGGCTCTCCCTTTTAGTTATGCTGTCATAGCTAGTCTTGCCGGAGTCCCTGCTTGCACTCTGCATGCAAAGTATATTTTGCTTAACCATTAGTGGACAAAGCTTATCTAACATTCTCTTCCTCTCTCTCCATCTCTTTCTCTCCCTCACTCTCGGTCGAGCTACACATGCTACTCTGAGTTGCCAGTGATCCTGACCCCTTCTGCTCCTCCTCACTGTCTGACCCATCCTGATGCCACTTCTGCTCCTCCTCGCTGCTTGACCCATCCTGATGCCCTACTTCTGGTTGGAGTTCTCATCGGTTGAGTTCGCTCGCTGCTGCTGGGGCTCCATATGGATGGCCTGAAGAACCGTTTGGTTTGCTGGGGATGGTGCCACCTGGGGGCTGTGGAGATGGTTTGGGGATCACATATGGGGAGCTGTACTGTAATGGCTTGGGACTGCGATTGCTGTAGTGGCTTTGGGGCTGCGGTTGCCACGAGCAGCTTCGTAGTCAGGACTCCATCAGTGGACAGTGGATAGATTTTAACCAACCGGACTTCTTGCGGAAACTGTGATGAATTTATTGGTTGCACAATTGCACTATTTGTCCTTATAGTACACAATAATAGAAGGGATTTATTTATTTAATCGCACTATCTGTTGCACCCAGATGAGGATGGGTTCCCTTTTGAGCCTGGTTCCTCTCAAGGTTTCTTCCTCATATTATCTCAGGGAGTTTTTCCTTGCCACCGTCGCCACTGGCTTGCTCATTAGGGATAAATTCACAGTGATAAATTCAAATATTTATAATACATTTTTTGTTAATCCATTTATTTCTGTAAAGCTGCTTTGTGACAATGTCCATTGTTAAAAGCGCTATACAAATAAAACTGAATTGAATTGAATTGAATTAAGGACAACGACTTTTAAGATGATGCACCATAGTTTGAAAACTTGTTGCCTCTTTTAATGTCATTCTGTATCTGTATCATGCTTATAGCCACCAGGTCATTATGATGCTTTTGATCATTTAACAGGTATCATAGTGTTCGTGAGTGTATCAGTAACAGGAGGTATGTCATGTTTGGTATGTGTGTGATCGCTATTGAATTTCCTAAGGGTTGGTATAACGTGAAGTTGAGTACATGCATGTTACCAATTTCCTTACCAAAGTTCTAACTTAACCTTGTGCAAAGTTTGCAAAGTACATAACTTAGCGACCAGAATGTTAATTAGTGTCAGAGGAGGAGAATACAGTTTACACCCTGCCCCAAGATCCTGCTGATTGGAGCAAACACTTTGGGGTCAGCCCAACTGGAAAGGGTTAAAACCCCCTGACACAAAGGAAACTCTCAGTCTCATCCAACACATCTTTGTGAGTCTCATCCAACACATCTTTGAGAGAGTCCATCAACATCTTCAAGGAGTTCTCTTCAACTACCATCCAGACCTACCCCTGTACTTAGGAAAAAACTATTCACAAAAGGCTTGACTAAACAAATATGTTTTCAGCCTAGACTTAAACACTGAGACTGTGTCTGAGCCCCGAACACTAAGTGGAAGGCTGTTCCATAACTGTGGGGCTTTGTAAGAGAAAGCTCTACCCCCAGCTGTAGCCCGCACTATTCGAGGTACCAATAAATAGCCTGCACCTTTTGATCTAAGTAGGCGTGGGGGATCATACAAGACCAAAAGTTCACTCAGGTACTGTGGCGCGAGACCATTTAGTGCTTTATAGGTCAATAGTAGTATTTTATAATCAATACGAAAATTGATATCACATAATTGGCAACGAGGAGTTAAGGAGTCGTGTGTAGGAGGAAATAGTTGGAAGAGTAAACAGATTAGCAAGACAAAATGACCACGCTGGTGGGAGCGGTGAGTCTGTTCGATAGTGCATCACAATTATGGGATGAATATATTGAAATGCTGGAGTATTTTTTCCAAGCTAATGGAATTGAGGGAGCTGATAAAAAGAAAGCTGTACTGTTGAGTGGAGTGGGGGCGTCCACATATAGTTTATTAAGAAGTTTGCTCTAACCTGCGAAGAACTGGTGAACTGTTCTAAGAAATCATCACAATCCTAAGTCAAGTGAAATTGTGCAAAGATTTAAGTTTAACTCACGTACACGGAAAGATGGTGAGACTGTTGCTGAATTTGTGGCAGAATTTTTTAGCACAACACTGCGAGTACGGGGCGACACTTCCACAAATTGCCGCGGGACAGACTCGTCTGTGGACTTGAACGACGACCGAATGCAGAGATGGCTGCTGGCAGAAGTGGAGGTGACATTTGAGAGGGCACTTAACATCTGCCAGGCAATGGAGTCTGCAAACAAAAACGTGAGAGATTTGCAAGGATTGTTAGTTGATGAGGGAGGACAAAATATGAAGTCACTTAAAGGAACAATGGCAGTGCATCAGCTGAGAAAAAGGGGCGACAAAAAGACATGGCGTGTTACAGATGTCAATGTTGATTACCAGCAGAGGACAGTGTTCAAGGCCATTTCAAGGCCAGCAGAGACACGTGGCGCATGTGGCAGGGCATCCAGGCCATCACCAACTACAGGATAACATCACCTGCCTGTGACAGTGATGCCTCCCTCCCAGATGCGCTGAACGACTTCTACGCTCGGTTTGGATCCGATGTGAGGAAGACTCTACACAGAGTCAACCCGCGGAAGGCTGCTGGACTAGACAACATTCCTGGCAGGGTGCTCAGAGGATGTGCAGACCAGCTGGCAGATGTTTTCACGGATATCTTCAACACCTCCCTGAGCAGCACCGTTGTTCTGACGTGCTTCAAGGCCACCACCATCGTCCCTGTGCCAAAGAAGTCTCCAGTGTCCTGCCTCAATGACTACTGTCCCATTGCACTTACACCCATCATCATGAAGTGCTACGAGAGGCTCGTCATGAGGCACATCAAGACCCTGCTGCCCCCCTCACTGGACCCCCTGCAATTCACTTACCCCCCCAACCGCTCAACAGATGACACCATCACCACCACCCTCCATCTGGCCCTCACCCACCTGGACAATAAAGACACATATGTTCGCATGCTGTTCATAGACTTCAGTTCAGCATTCTGTCTGCACGTTTGCACTTGTGCACTTTATGTATAAATTATGTAGTCCCTGTAGTTCTGTGTTGTTCTGTCATCTTATGTAGCACCTTGGTCCTGGAGAAACGTTTTGTTTCACTATGTACTTGTATATGGCTGAAATGACAATAAACTCCACTTGACTTGACTTGACTTGACTTGAACTGTTGTACAGCAGGCAAGTGGAAATACACCAGAGGCCTCAGTGTCAGAGACTTTGAAAGCAGAGGAGCAGCATGAACTCAGAAGGTCTACAAGAACAAGGAAGTTGCCCAGTTACTTGAAAGATTTTGCTTAGAGTAATGGTGAGTTCCCCAGCCACAGGGCAAGAATGCTGGGATGGAGGCAGTCTACCCGGAGTCCCTAGCTTAGGCTACGTGGTAAAGTTAATAAAATAATGTTTAAAAAAAAAAAGAAAATGTTCACATAATGTTGTTGATATATTAGACCAAGTTATTGAGGGACTAGTGTTCTCAGGGGGAAGGGGATGTAGTGAAGTATTAAGTATTATGTAATTTGGGAGTGTGACCACTAGAGGGCTAACAGGTTAACAGAGAGCTTACCACACAAAGTTCAGCAGAGTAGAGGTAGTTCTCCTAGCCAGATTCCGCTTGTGCTCGTGTTCGGTTTCCGTAAAATAAAGAGACATTATTTGCAGTCCCTGCCTCCGTATTCTGCTACTTTACAGGATATCACAAATATCTTGATGAAAAGAGCCTTGCTTGATTGAATGATTTATTATATCTAATATCAGGGACAAAACTAAGATCAAAATGGTGATAAAAGCTCTACATTTTCCAGCTCCTCAACCCCTAGTGGTTTGTGTAAAGTTTCAGTTTCAGTTAAGCATTGTAGATTAAGCACTTCACAAAATGAGGAGTAGGGTGTTTCCACACTCAGATTCATAACTGTATAGGTCAGAGTAAAAAGAAAAAATATTTAATCAATATGAATCGGATCTGTAAGGATTTCACCAGCTGGGGATTTTACAGCTGCAATATTAGGTCTGCTTCCAAAGTAGAAACTCTGTTTAAGATTGAGTAATTGGTAAGTTCTTTCTGAATGATGCTTATTTCAGTAGTTGTGCAAAGCATTCAGCTGACTTGATCATTTGACTTTGATTGTTTTCTTCGTTGGAGAGAATGAGGGTGTTTTAAGCATTAAAGCATATTACGAGAATCCAGCAAAAAGTTACCAAATAAAAGACAGATTAATGAAACTTGGCCTGCGTGTAGAGTTCCTGTCACGTCCCAGCGCTCCATGGACTCCATCTCCCAACAACCACCACGTCCTACAAATATGGCCACCTCGAACTACACTACCCAGAACACACGCACAATCACTCACACTCTCTCTCACACACTCTTTATAAAGAGACTCTCATCCATTCATGTTACGCTCAGCATTGTCTTTGTACTTCTGACTATGCTAAGCCTTTTGATCTTGTTTTGCCTCTTTGTTATTGACCCGATCTGTTTCACATTATTTGCCTTTCCCCTGTCTAGTTTACCCAGTTTGCTGATTGCCTGACCTTTTTGCCTGTTTCTTGACTTTGACTCTGCCTTACGATTTGGAATTGTTTGCCTCTGCTTTTTACATAAAAACTCCTGCTTAACCTGCATTTGTACCTGTCTGTGCCTTCAATTTCTGACAGCTCCGTTAACATGCATGTGAGCCCACTGATGTGTTACTTGAGCTCTGTTGTACTTTTTAATTGCATATTGTGTAGCTATGTTAATAAACAGTTGCTAGCTATGCCGCCAGGCAATGAGGGTGCATATTTTTTAGATCAATATATAATAATTCAAAATTCCTTTACAAGTATTTTTTTTTTAATAATTTTAAAATAGAACAATAAAAAATTATGTACATGCCAAAATTATTGACATCCCTAAGTAATATGTTTTAAAAATGCAAACAAGTTGTCATTCTTGAAAATCTTGGTAAGAGAAGCCTTGTTCCCTTTCAAAGTTTCCATCAAGATCTTTGGGTTAGGTTTATCATTTAAATTTTATGGTAGTGATAGTGTTGCACTGCTGATTGTTTTATCTGCAGTGACATAGGAAATCGGCCTCCATTCAACTGAGGAGGGAAAATATTTCTTGGCTGACCATGTGAACAGAAAAATTCTTGGCTAGTATCCAGAGGAGAGGAGTGGCATATGGGGCTAGGACTGCCAGGTATCTCTTCTTCTTCTTCTTCTTCTTCTTCTTCTTCTTCACCTCCTAGTTCATTTTCTTCTATTCCTCCTTATAATATTTTGTGGTAAACTAGTAAACTGTAGCTGAGTCTTCCAAGGGAAAGAGGAGCCAATTGTTATGTAGTCCTGTTGTTTTTGCTAAAAGGGATTGTTTAGTATTAACTTTTGTTCCTGGCATTTTACATGTTCTATCCAGCCAGTGTTCTTGCCAATGTGGAGGAATCCAGTCCACAATGCATAGGGTCTTACTCAACAGTATTGCTGCATAATTTTATCATGTGTTGCTGTGGCCAGTATCTGATGTGGTGTTTAGTGAGTGAAATTGGATGATGGTGTACATTTCACAAAAGTATTGAGTAGATTATCACTATTTTGTCCCACTTCTATGCTGATGTCGGACACCTCCACTGGCAGGTTAGAAAAGAACCAGTTGATTTAGAGTATTGTTGCAAGTCATAGTAAATGAAAGTTTTAACAAAACTTTTATATTAATTTTTTTCAATTTTTTTTTTCTGGTTGTTCTAGTTGTTCAGGTAATGGGAAAAGTACATATATAAGCGGTTAAAATATTATTAAACATAATTAGGGCCATAACAATTTTTCACATTAACAGCTAGAAATGTAAGGTGATCTTTTGCCATTTAGTCATCATTATACCATTTTCAGCTGTCTGTGAGCTTTGCCTATTATTTAGTCGTGGGTATCACTAATGCAAATCAGCTGCACCATGAATGCACTTCATAATTTATGGGTGATTGGTATTTGTCAACATACACTTGTGAGTATGAAGAAAATCGATAAGAACATTAAGCTGATAGAGCATATGCTATGCTTACAGCTAACTTTAAGTGTTATTCTTAATTTTATCCATAGGGTCCCTGGTGGTCTAGCAACTAAGGATTCTCACTGCGGTGATGAACCGCATTCTCACTGCTGCGGCCTGGGTTTGTTTCCCAGACAGGGAACCAACCCAGCCACTGGGAGTGTACACTCAGTGCTGGTCCCAAACCTGGATGAAATGGGAGTTTTGTGTCAGGAAGGGCATCCAGGGTAAAACTTGTGCCAAATCAAACATGCGGACCAATGATCCGCTGTGCAACCCCTAACGGGAGCAGCCAAAAGAACAACATCATTCATAATTTTATCCATAAAAAAAATCACTCCTCTAGATAAACAATGTCTCTGATTAAGAAGATCTCCTGGCATCTTAATATGCTAATGTCTAGACAGGGACAACATTATTAATTAATAGTGTCATATTTATGTATCTAATATTAGCCTCATATGGCATTCCCTAGTTTTTAAGCATATGTGTAACATACAGGGCTCAGAGGCAGAGCTCAGATCCATGTGCAAAAATTTTTAATACAGATCTTAGCTAACTGAGTTGAGAGACAATTCAAAATGTCAATAAGCAGGTAAGGGTCAGAAACACTGTTCATATAGAAGATTGAGGATTATCCAAAGATTAAATCAAAATGATACATGGTAAGGCACTTGGAAATGATCAAGGCTTGGAATTTCACAATAAGCTATGAGCAGCTTAAATAGTCCAGAACAAGGAAGTGTCCCAGAAGTGATAGGAGAGGTTGGCAGAGAGCAGAAATGTCCCAAGCTTATTTACAATGCCTACACATCTTAGCATGACATATTGTGTTTACTTAATACTGCTGCATGCTTGAGCCCATATTTCACAATAAAAATGGGCTTAAGTCCAAGGTTCAAATCGTGCATAATTGAGACTCTGCGTGTTCAAGTTAAAGTTCTGAATACTTAGAATCTGCACACCGCATGTTAAACTCAAGTCTGAATATGGCCAATTTTAAGTCCACAAATAATGTAGAATCAGTTTAATAATCCATTTAGATACTTTGCTTGTAATTCAAATAAGCAATCTGACTTTTTAAACTTTCTTTTGTTTTATTGTCCTAAATGTTCACACTGACGTTTTCCATAGGTCAGTGCCCTCATCTGCCTGTTTATTCTAATTAAAATTTGTTTTTTTTAAAGCTGGCAGAAATATTCAATCAAAGGGCATGTTATAAAATCTGAAAAAAAAAGGAGTGTGCTTTATAACAGTCCTGTATGATAATTTCTGTATGATTTAAATAGATTACATGGATTACAAAAAAAAACCTTTAAATAGCTCGAGTGAAATGGCAAAATGGGTCAAATTAATCAGGAAGGCAAAAAAAAAAAAGAAGCTATGTGCATTAATACTGATAATACAAGGACAGAGTTTCAAATACGGAAGTATAATATAGGGAGGGCAAAGGTTGAAGTGCTTGGATATTCCCAGCAGCATTAAAAAGAGAAGTGCCATTAAAACAACTTTTATAATTCATTGAGTCAGGGGAGAGAAAGGGTGTGTGTCTACAAAAAGAAATGAAAGACAAACTAGGAAGTAGTTTTCTATTATTCAAGCATAAAACTGTTGTACTAATACTGAAGCGGAAGGTGATTTTTAGACTGTAGTGTGTCAGCAGAGCGCCTCATTAAGCTTTCGGCACTGCTTGAGCTGGTTTCGTCATGAGACGAATTGTGGTGTTGCTGTCTCTGTGTCACTTTGTGGCTCTTGTGTGGGTAAGTCAGTCTTGATCTGCACTGGACAGAGATGCAAAGATATATGATTACACACAAAGAAATTTAGATCACATTTACATGACATATACTAGAGAAATTATGTTTTCATTGTACAGTTTAAGAGGAAAACAACTTTCATAGCTTCTCTTTTTTTCTTTTTGCTTTATCATAATCACCAGGGAAATTACCCTGAACTATAGACCCTTTTATGGCATATACTGTAGAAAAACATTAACAGCCGCTTGTTTTTTTACACAGCTTCAAACCTGTTTAACTATTAAATAGGAATAGAAATACATGTACAATTTGAACACCCATTTCAAGCAATACATTTGTTTGATGATTTTGCTGAATAGGCAGTACAACTAATCTAATGTCACAGGAAACAAATAATATATTAAGGCCTGTTTTTTTCTGGCACTTCAAAGAACTACATCTATAGTGGGTATTAAGTTTTTGTGATCTTGTAAAATATATATGCATGCACAAAATCAAATTGAAATAATTCAATCACAATTCCAAGTTCCATGGTGAATTATAAGAGTTGATTTCAGCCAGTGTTTTTATGGTTTGCTTAGTGTCATGTAATGACGGCGAAATCAGATGCAAAGTGCAGATTTGAATTTAATGAAAACAATCAATGGATCTAAACAATGTAGACTCAGACACACAAAAACATGAACTAGGAACTCTAGGCAGAGAGATATACAAGGACTAAGGAACACAACAAACCATATAATGGCAACGTAAAACAGAAGCTAGACAAAACATGTAGTGCAAGAAATGAGTTAAATACTAGAGCTCATTAAACCAAAATGCTTTCTGCATCTTTTATATTGCTCTGTAAATGTTTTAAGATTATTTTCCTATGCAAAAAAAAATCTAATTTTTTTTTTTTTCAAAAATTTATTGAGTTTTATCCCAGAAATGTACACAAGCTGCAGAGATATACAGTGTACTAATCATGATGTAAACTTGGCCTATATAATGCAGAACAGACTAATAAGGAAACAGCTTTATAAAGTTGGATTACTGGAAGATAATAGGGCACTTTTATACATTTGCCACAATAAAAATGACGAGCAATCCCTGCCAACCTGCAAAGCCTGGTGGTCATTGTGTTTGTTGATGTTAATGATGATGTTCTTTCTTTGGCTCCTCAGTAGTGTACTCAGTCATTTCAGCACAGGATGAATTTTCTACACTCTCTAGATGTAGACAAGCTTATTAAGCCTCTGCATAGCTAAATAAATTATGAAGTAATTATATCCTCATTGAACCAATACATTTGGATCTTTATTTAGTCATTTACAGTTAAGATCAAAATACACCTAGGCTAAAGACCTTCAAACTCAATTTTCCCAATGTACACATTTGAATTGTTACCATACATTTCTTTTGGCAGGTCAATTAGGGCACGTACTTTGTTCACATCAGAAGTAATTTTAAAACAACTGATTTGAGAGAGATTTATTTCAGCTTCAGAATTCCAATGGATCAAAAGTTTACATGCACAAGTTAATGGTCTCTTTAAACAGTCTGGAAGAATCTAGAAATTGACTTACTGAATTTTTAGCAACTTCTCTTTGGCCAGTTGTTACAATTGAGTTAATCAGGAGCACACATAGCTGTAATTAAGGGCCTACCTTTAGGCACGTTGTATTTTTGCCCTTGATACCAGACAATACCTCCAAAAATAATTGTGGATCTCCACAAGTCCAGTTCCTCCTTAGGAGCAATTTCCAAGCAACAGAAGGTACCACAATCATCTGTACAAGTGAAGTGAAGTGACTTGTGGCCAAGTATGGTGACCCATACTCGGAATTTGTGCTCTGCATTTAACCCATCCAAGTGCACACACACAGTAGTGAACACACACACACCCGTGAACACACACCCGGAGCAGTGGGCAGCCTTTTTAGCTGCGGCTCCCGGGGAGCAGTTGGGGGAATCGGTGCCTTGCTCAAGGGTCTCACCTCAGTCGTGGTATTGAAGGTGGCAGGGCGCACTGGTCATTCACTCCCCCCACCTACAATCCCTACAACACCTTCGGGTTACAAGTCCGACTCTCGGCCCATTAGGCCACGACTGCCCCCATCATCTGTACAAACAATTGTATACAGATATAAAACTCTTAGCACCACACAGATACTGCATCATTCAGGTGTTTCAGCCACACCCTTTGCTAATAGGTGCATAAAATCAAGCACATAGTCATGCAATCTCCACAGACAAGCACTGGTCATAGAATTGGTAGTGCTAAAGATCTAAAGTAATAAAGATAATGGCACTGTCATAGGATGCCACTTGTTACAAGTCAGTTCATGAAGTTCCTTACCTGCTAGAGCTGCCCCTATTAACTGTAAGTGCTATTATTGTGAAATGGAACATCTAGGAGCAACATCACCTCAGCCACGCAAACCACTCTCAGCCACACAGCCCATACACATTCACAGTGCATAAAAATCACCTTTCCTCTGTTGCATCACTCACTACACTACCAACTTGCTTCTGGTAGCAAGACTAACACAATAATTGTACATTGGGAGCTTCATGAAATGGGTTTCCATGGCCAAGCAGCTGCATACAAGCCTAAGATCACTATGTGCAATGCCAAGTGTCGAATGCAGTGGTATGAAGCACACTGTCACTGGACTCTGGAGCAGTGGAAATGTGTTCTCTGGAGTGATGAACCATGTTGAATTATCTGGCAGTCTGGTAGATGAATCTGAGGCTGGAGACTGCCAAGAGACTGTTTCTTACTGGAATGCATAGTGCCAACAGTAAAGTTTGCTGGAGGAGGAATAATGGTCTGCAGTTGTTTTTCAAGGTTTGGGCTAGGCCCCTTAGTGCCAGTGAAGGATAAGGTTAATACTACAGTATACAAAGACATTTTAGACAGTTGCATTCTTCCAACTTTGTGGCAGCAGTTTGGGGAAGGGTTTTTACTGTTCCAGCATGACAGTTCCAATTTGCAAAAAACAAGGTCCATAAAGACATGATTTGACAAGATTGGTGTAGAGGAAATCTAGTGGCCTGCACAGGGCCCTGACCTCAACCCCACTGAACAGCTTTGGGATCAATTGGAGCATTGATAGAGAGGGCCTTCTCATCCAACATCAATGCCTGACCTCACAAATGCTCTTTTGATTCAGTGGGCACAAATTCCCACAGACACAATCCAAAATCTTGTAGAAAGCCTTCCCAGAAGAGTAGAAGGTGTTATAGATGCACAGGGGGCCAACTCCATATTAATGCCCATTGTTTTGATTTGGGATGTCCAACAAGCTCATATAGGTGTGACGGTCAGGTGTCCAATTACTTCTGGCTTTATAGTATAGTATAGACTTTATATACATCCACCATTAAGTGTGTCCTACATAAGTAAGGCCTGAAAGGCATGCAAGGAAGAAGCCCATACTCCAAGACAGCATAAAATACCCAGACTGAAGTGATTACCAGGACAAAGACCTAGCCTTTTGGAAGAGTATTCTCCGGTCAGATGATTATTACCCAATGTAACTGATTTGACTCAGCTAGCTCTTCTAATGTGTCACCTAAGATGGATGCCTTCCAATTTCTTCCCACTATTCCTTCCAATCTCCATAAGGCCACTCCTCATTAACTTCCTCTAAATTTCTAAACTGGGTTATACTTCTTAACAGTGAATTCTTCTTCTCTTCAGTCAAAGGATATCTTCTCCCTTAAAAATACTCATACTGATGACACCCTACACTCACTATAATTTGGTATAATAGTTACTATTAACCCCCTCAAAGTGATGCACTCTCTAGTCTCTATAATGCCTTCAGCTGTTCTTCTTCTATTTGTCCAATGCACTCTCCTCAATGCTGGAGCTATCTCAATAACTACTTTGCCCAGGACACATTTTTCCAGTCACACCTTTCCCTCTTTCAAAACCTCTCTCTTCTCCCAACCTTAGATAAGGTTCAACCAAAGATGTGATACTGCACCTGACAAAATGTAACAACTGACTTCTGTGACAGAATTCATCTAAACTATCCTGTAAGTTTTCTACTGTCCAAGCATTCGCTATTATGTTATTCCAGTTCACATATGGCCATTCAGCTTCAACCTCTTCTATATTCAATATTCTAGTTATTCGTCTTAAATACCAATTCTTTCTCTGCTCTGTTAGTAGATGTCTCTGTCCTGAAAAATCTATGTAGAACGGTTCTTTCCAAAAATGATTACTAATTCCCTTTGTCTCATGAAGCACCTGATTTAATCCAATGGCCATTCACTTCTCTGAGCCTTAGTTTAATGTGCTGTCAAAACAAAAAGAATAGCACTGCTCAAACAGCTCATTGTGTCTGTACTGATATATACTCAGAAAACCCTGATTCACAAATTCCTTGTGTGTCTGCGCTATTTCTGATTCTGATTCTGATGATGCCTATGGTGGTGCCCATCAATCTGAAGCTGTATGCATCAAATATTTATTCTTTTACCACTTGTAATCGCTTTTCTCAATATTCTGAATGTAAATAGAGAAAACTTCACTGTCGGCTTTGTTGAAGTGTATACTAATCCAAAAAACACTAACATCAAAGTATTCTGCTCTCAGTAATGTGGCACTGAGAAATAGAATGTGTGAGACTTAGATGTCAATCTAGTGCGGCTCTCAGCAAGCTCATAATCCATTCAACAAAACTTGAGTTTCTTTATCAGGATCACAACGGCTACAGTTAGGGGAATGTCCAAACAACTTACAAAACCAGTTTCTTGGAAGATTTTTACTCCTAGTTTCACCCTTTGAAGTACTGCTCTCCCTAATGTATCTTACACACACACGCACAAACTTACACATACCCAAGGTCACAGAATCACACACTCAAACATGTGTAACTGCAGCCTCTCTCTCTCTCTTTCCACTATATTAAACTTACTTGCCTTATTTAGCCAAATACACACCTAGAACACCATGCACCATCTAAACAATCATACAAAATACATTCCTGAACAAAATCTTAAGACCAGGAAAATATTACAAGTATTCACACTTCGCACTGGTGGATCGTAACCAGGTTGTAAATACTTCTTCAAAATGCCTTCAAAAGAAGAAACAAGAGCAAGAGACAAAAAATAGAGAGTAGGTTTTTATTGAAAACTGCATTTTCCAGACAAGATTGGACAACCTTGCATTTTTAAGTCTAGAATAGAAAACGTGCTTGTTTAACTGGTTCACTGGGTCTTTTACCTTATCAAAAGTACTTGCTCATAATTCATAGTAATTCTTATAGATTTACAATTAATTTATTCATAATTGTGGGAACTTTATCTTAAAAATACTTTTAATCTATTTTATGTTAAGAACATTAGGATTTGGGATATAAAACAATGCTATATAGATGATGGACGATGATGATGACCATTATTATTATTATTATTATTATTATTATTATTATTATTATTATTATTATTATTATTATTATTATTATATAAACAATAATATAAACAATTAATTAATTCTGTTTACAGGGAACCTCAACTTCAATGCCTATACCGGTTTCAGCATCTATTGCTACCACTAAAACCACAGCACTGCGCACCCCACCATGTAAGGTTTTTCTTCTAGTTTTTATTTTTCTTCCTGTTCTTCTTTGTATTATTATTATTATTATTATTATTATTATTATTATTATTATCATCATCATTATAATAATAATTATTATTATTATTATTATTATTATTATTATTATTATTGGGGGGCCAAGCACTGAGGGTGCATAGGCACCCTATTCTTATTCCATGTTTTCTATTACTTCTTCTGGCTAGGGTGTCTAGGGCAGCCCATAGAACTGTCTGGTAAAAAGTTGCAATTTGGCACTGATTGGGGAGATTTTAAGGAACATTCAGAACAAATTCAGGCCAAGTGCTGCCAATGCTCTAGCTCCACCATCAGGTCAAAATTAGGCCTAATTTGGAAGTACATTTATGGTCATAAATTTTGAACTGTGTATCCAAAATTTAAAAGGGTCGAGACGAGTTCAGTGCACCCTATGATGTCAATTTCCGCCTGATTAGCTTTTCCACCTTCTTGGAAGTTTTTTTGCTATCCTCCTACAAATTTTGTCCAGTCATCACCAAATTTGGCACACATCAGCTTCAGAGTAAGCCTCACAAAAGTTATCAAAAGAATTTTGAATAGTCCAAAGGGCCAACGAATCTTATGGCGAAGCCGCCAAACAGGAAGTGAGGCTGTATTTTAGCAATGTCTTTGCGCACTGACACAAATCTTGGTGGACATCTTCAGGACCATGACCTGAGGCTATGCAACAAATTTCTTGATAGTAGCGCCCACTAGTCAAAAGATACAATAACATGCCAAAAAAAATTTTTTTTGCTACTCCTCCTCCAAATTTTATCCAATCTTCACCAAATTTGGCTCACATCATCTTAACCCCTGTCTAAACAGTGCTGCAGCACTGCCACCCTGCTGCCCATTTGTTCATCTAGACCTTTTCTCCTACAATCAGAGAATTCCACTACTGTCTGTGGTCAAATCATACACAATCTGAGTGAAACTACAAATCACTCTTGAATCCCTTTGCCTAAAATTATGGCTCTGCTTTCCTGTGATTGCATAGGCAAAAACTGTAGTGCGTCTATGAATGTGTGACTCACCGAGTCTGGATGCTTGGCCCCTGAAAATGCTGCTTGCAGCTTTAATTATTATTATTATTATTATTATTATTATTATTATTATTATTATTATTATAAGGGGTTAGTAAAGATGACCACATATCTTTGGCCATGTAAGACACCGTGCTAACTAGTTGTCAGAGTAAAGTTAAAGAGGCCAATGTTTTGTTTTTGCTACACTGAAGACATTTGGGTTTGAGATCAAAAGATGAATATGATGCGACAGATCAGAATTTCAGTTTTCATTTCCTGATTTTAACACTTAGATGCGTTAAACAACTTAGAACATGGCACCTTTGGTGGCAGATCACCCAATTTTTATGTGAGCAAAAATATTGGAACAGATAGTGTTAAAGTAAAAAGCACTTAACATTTGGTTGCATATGTCTTGCTTGTAATAACTGCATTAAGCCAGCAACCCACTGACATCATCAAACTGTTGAATTCTTCTTTTCCAGGCTTGTACTGCGGCTTCTTTCAGTTATTGTTTGCTTTGGGGGGTTTCTTCCTTCAGTCTCCTCTTCAGGAGATGAAATGCATGCTCAATTGAGTTAAGGTCTGGTGATTGACTTGACTCCCCCAGTGAAGTCCTATGTTGTGTTGACAGTGTGTTTTGGGTCATTGTCTTGCTGCCTGCTGAAGTTCCTCCCAATTAGATTGGATGCATTTCTCTGTAAATTCTGAATTCAATCTGCTGCTACCATCATGAGGTACAACATCAACAAAGATTAGTGAGCCCATTCCAGAAGCAGCCATGCAATTCCAAGCCACAACAGTGCCTCCACCGTGCTTGACCAATGAGCTAATATGTTTTGGATCATGAGCAGATCCTTTCTTTCTCCACACTCCACACTGGCCTTTCCATCACTTTGGTAGAAGTTAATCTTGGTTCCAGAACCTTTGTGGCTCATCTCTGTATTTCTTTGCAAATTCCAATCTGGCCTTCCGATTCTTACTTCTGATGAGTTGTTTACATCTTCTGGTATGGCCTCTGTATTTCTGCTCTTATAGTCTTCTTCAAACAGTGGATTGTGATACCTTCACCCCTGCCCCGTGGAGGTTGTTGTTGATGTCATTGACTGTTTTGGGGTTTTTCTTCACAGCTCTCACAATGTTTCCGTCATCAACTGCTGTTGTTTTCCTTGGCCAACCTGTTCGATGTCTGATTGTTAGTATACCAGTGGTTTCTTTCTTTTTCAGGACATTTTAAATTGTTATATTGGCTATGCCCAATGCTTGTACAATGGCTCTGATTGATTTTCCCTGTTTTCTCAGCTTCAGATGGGTGGGTTCTTGCCTTTATAGTTATAGCATAGTTTCACAGACTCAAATTGTGCTAAATTTAGATTGTATACTACATGGTCAAAAGTATGTGAACAGCATACCCATATGTGTTTTTTGATTAACCCATTCCAAAACCATGGGCATTAATATAGAGGTGATCCCCTCTTTTCTGTTATAACAACCTCCAATCTTCTGGAAAGGCTTTCCACTAGATTTTGAAACATGGCTGTGAGGATTTGTGCTCATTCAGCCACAAGAGCATTAGTGAGGTTGGGCACTGATGTCAGCCTGGCACAGAGCTGGTGTTCCAATTCCTCCCAAAGGTGTTCAGTAGGGTTGAGGTTAGGGCTCTGTACAGGCCACCCTGGTTCTTCCAGTCCAACTTTGGCAAATCATGTCTTTATGCAGCTCATTTTGTGCACGGGCATTGTCATGCAGGAACCTTTTTGGGTCCTGGTTCAAGTGAAAGGAAAACTTAATTCCACATATGAGTGTGAAAGTCAGGTACTGCAACAGTCTTAGGCACTTAGGTACAAAGTCTCAGTTTTTTACAACACCACACATTGTACTGTATGTTACCATACATTTCTTTTGGCAAGTGAATTAGAGCATCTACTTTGTTCAAATCAGAAGTAATTTTAAAACAATCAGTTAAGAGAGATTTAATTCAGCTTTAATTCACTATGTCAGAATTCCAGTGGGTCAATTGTTTATGTACACCAAGTTGACTGTCTCAGTAAGAATCCAGACATGGATTTAATGATTTTTAGAAGCTTCTGATTGGCCACTTTTCATAATTACGAGTTAATTGGGAGTGTGCCTATGGCTGTATTTGAGGGCCTACCTTTGCATGCCTTTTGCCCTTGATACCACGGGAAAATCCATGCAACTCAGCCAAGACGTCAGAAAAATAACTATGTACTTGTACGATCACAAACTACAAGACAACATCACCTGCTTGTGACAGTGATGCCTCCCTCCCAGATGTGCTGAATGACTTCTACGCCCGGTTTGAAGCACAGAACAATGTGACGGCAAGGAAGACCACACCTCCTACCAATGACCAGGTGATCTGTCTAACCACAGATGAAGTGAGGAACACTCTACGCAGAGTCAACCCACGGAAGTCTGCTGGACCAGACAACATACCTGGCCGGGTGCTCAGGGAATGTGCAGAACAACTAGCAGATGTCTTTACTGACATCTTCAACATCTCCCTGAGCAGCGCCATTGTTCCCACATGCTTCAAGACAACGACCATCATCCCAGTGCCCAAGAAATCTTCAGTCTCCTGCCTCAATGACTACCGTCCCGTTGCACTCACACCCATCGCTATGAAGTGCTTCGAGAGGCTTGTCATGAGGCACATCAAATCCCACC